>JAMQGT020009791.1:0-211757 GCA_024447675.2 Pterophyllum scalare | reverse complement strand
GTTATGCTATGTCACATCTGCTCAACTAAGTTAGGTGCTTGCTATCAGAAGGAGGCTGCTGGATCCAGGAGCTGAGGAAAAAACAAATCTGATGAAGGCTGATAGATACTGATATAAAATAAGACATACAGTCCAAAAATTTGGACACAGTGTGTGACACTTATTTGGGAAATATTTAGAATTTTTAGTGATTCAAAGGGTTTCTTACTTATCAGTCAGCTCACTTCCATCCACCCACTTCCATTTCCCATCTTCAGCTCTCAGCCCAATCCAGTATCCTTTGTTTCCGGAACTCAACCAGCTTTTCCCACTGACATATGTCTGAGGACAGAAAGTTATTAGAGATATTTAAATACTTTGCTTAAGGCACTGTGAAACCAATTGTGTTTACAGCTAAAGAAAATACATTTGTGTTTCTTAAGTCTATAATAAAGGTTCTCACAGTTTTCTCATCACCTTTTCTGTTGCATTAATCACAACAACCAAATCTGAAATCTTTCCTTCTGCAGTTTTCTCGAGCTTCTTCCCAGGTTTTCTGCTCAGCAGTTTCAGCATTATTAATTGCATAGCAGCTGGACTGGAAGTCCAACCAGCCTTTCTGACAAGGCTGACACTGTCTGTCTGCAAGGACAGAGATCAATTAATAAACTGCATGAGTGTATATTTATGTTAAATTATGTATTTTTGCAACTAATGGATTTGGAACATACTGTTATTTTCTTTGGGACAGTAGGCATCAATGCTCCACTGAGCTTGACTAACATTGAGCTCCCTCCATGATGTCTTCATGTGTTGTATTTGCTGTGTTAGGTTTTTCTTCTCTGCCTCCAGCTCCTCGTCTTTCTGCGTAAGGTTCTTATTTTCTGCAGTCAGATTTTTCACATGTTTTTCTAGGACAGTGGAGGCTTGTGTCAGGTTGTGAATCTGGAGGCTGAGCTCAGTTTGGTTCCTCTTCAAGTCTTCATTGTCAGAGCTGAGTTTGTTGTTGAGCTTCTGGACAGACTTCAGAGCTGCAAAATGAAAATTCGCTTCTTAATGAATGGCAAAAAGGCAGTTTTCTCTATTCTGTAATTCTACCACTGTTCAACATTTTCTTTCTGTTCTAATTCAGCTTTCCCAAACTTTTGGGAGTTGGGTAACATATTTTAGTTTGAAATTGCTTTTCTAATTAGTAGTTTTACCAAATTAGAAAGAGAAAATAGCATCAATGTGATATAATTACTTAAATGTGCTGATATTAAAGATTCGTCTCCCGTCTAAGTTGAGTTCATGCATGGACTTTTTCATACTCACAGTAAACACTGCCTGCTATGATGCCCACCACCGTAATGAGACTAAGTGTGCCCAAACAGCAGGCCAGCAGCTGATAGTGGCAACATCTGCTGTCTGAATTCTTGTCAGGTGAGATTCCAGCTGAGGTGAAACAACACATAGAAATATGTCGCGTCAGTTTTCTCAGTTCGTGAAGTTAATTGATTATTCAAATTTGCAGTTTTTTTAGTCTAACATTTTCTTTTTGTCTCAGTGTCTCAAGAGATGGTATTTTTAACAGCAGTTAAACCCAGGAAGGACTTCATTGGACTGTCGAAGACTGCTGAAGCCTCATATCAGCTTTGAAATGTACATTTAAACAATACAATTTATGCTGTTCCCTATTTGTTTATTAGGGAGTATTTTCCTATTAACCAGTATAAACATGATTAACAATACCGTGCAAAAACTTCCGTTATTCACGAGGAACTCAAATAATTTTTTTTTTTTTAAATGACTCACCTTTTGTATCCGGAGGATGTTCTGTCGCTCTGTTTTGCACCGTCACTTCATCATACACAGTTTCCTCGTGCTTTTTAACTGAAAATTAAAAATTAATGTGTAATCACAAGTTATCAAATTACAGGGGTTTCTAATTCTTATTTCATTACTTGGAACTAACTGAGTGTTGACATAACGCAGTATCTGAAATCCATCTCATTCAGTGTTTTTTTTCTTTTTTTTCATAGCACTCTTCTTATAAGAAGAAGAAATGAGAAACGTTGCCTTATAAACTATAACAATATATTTCATCGCATTTGCATTTGCCTTTTTTTGGTCATACTGTAATCTGCAGGCTGCTTGAATGGGAAGTGAAAAAAACAATGCACATTTTTAAATCCAGTATTCTAAAAACACTACAAAAACAGTCTAAGTTTAAGAATTTCTGTTCTTGATGCACTGCAATTGAAAAGCTTAACGTACCTTCTGATCCAGGTTGTTTGTCAGATTTGAATGTCACTGATGCGTAGTTAACCTCCTCCTCTACCATCCTTACAGTCACTCAGTTGAACCTTTTGTGATCTGTAAGCAGAGAAAGACTGCTGTATTAAAACCACAGAGCATCAGAATAAGAGAAGTTGTGGTCAAGACTGTTTCTAATACCAACTTCTGCTTTGGGGTGGGTCTGAAGGCTTTATGAAGGCTTACACACAAATTTGAACTTTGCCTTGTTGAGAATTTTTACCTGGATCAGAAGGTAAGTTAAGTTTTTAGGAGAGCTCACAACTCAGAGATTCTTCTTTCAAAAAGTAAGAATAAAAAGAACTATTATATTTACTAGTATATACAGTTACATGCAAAACATACCAAACTTCCTGAAAGCACAACTGTGCCCATGTTATTATTAATTATTAACTTTGCTAAATGTCACTGTGAATTTATTCCAGTAAAAAGCTTGCCCAAACTGAGGCCCACACCTTGAGGCCTTCTAAATGAAACTTTAAAATCCAAATAAAGAGAAAGAGAGAGGAGCTACATATGCAGGAACACTCCATGACTGGGATCAAATGACAGGCAGGATCTTTCATTCAAAATGGGCCAGTGGTGAAAGGGTTAATTTTGTAAATTAGATCACTGCCTGTGTCTGCCCTTTCCCATCTACAGTATATCCACCCCTCCTGCTCCAACCCTCTATCTCATTTCTCTGCTTTTCCTTCATCCCACTTGGTTTCTCCATCCTTCTTCCTCTCCTCTCCCCTCCCTTTCCAGCCTTGAGTCTCCTCCCTCTCCATCCCCCCCCCTCCCCTTTTGTCCATGTGCCCGGCCCCTTCATTAAGCCCAGTATGAAAGGAAAGCCTCTTGCAGGCAGTCCCATTTCCAGAGCCTCCCAGGAGCCTCACTCACTCACACACACAGACACATACACAGCGACCACATACGCTGACTCAGGCCTGGACACAGAGATACAGTTGGCTGCCAATTCCTAATCAGTGCACCTCTGTCTGAGGCCTCAGTTTGCCATATCGCTTCTTTTTAACATTGACATGGAGCTCCACACTTTGCATAGAATCTTCCACCCCAACCACCTGGGTGAGGAAAAGCAGCAGATGCTGAACCTAAATCGACGTCTCGAGACCTACCTGAACCGAGTTAAACTCCTAGAGGAGGAAAACACGCTGCTTGCAAAGGAGATCCAAGTTATAAGACACAATAATCAAGGAGCTTTGACACACAAGAAAGGCCTGGAGGAAGAGCTGCGGCAGGCAAGACTGGAGGTGGATGCAGTCTGGAGAGAAAGGGTCCTCACAGAGGTGGAAGTTGGCAAGTTGACTGAGGAGCTTCAAGCCCTGGACCTGCAGAGACAGAGGGAGGCTGAAGCCCAAGTGAAGGCCAGGACAAAGCTGGAGCAAAGCAGGAGGGAGCTGGAAGAGGAACAGAGGGCACAGATCTGGCTGAGAGAGAAGGTCAACCAGCTGGAGTACGAGATGAGACTCCTGATCCAAACGCATAAGGAGGATGTAGCCCACCTGGAAGCCACACTGACCAACTCTAGAGCCACATTATCGCACACATTTGCTCAAAAGGGCAACCAGACACCAAATCTCCTTCAGCTGGGACATGAATACTCCCAGAGTGCCACCAGAGCATGGCAGGAGGCAGCAGGAGCCTATCAGGGTCAACTGACTCGGCTAGAGGAGTCACTTAACCAGGCCAGGAGCCGTTTGACCCAAGTGGGCCAAGAGAAACGTGAGAGCCAGCTGAAGCTCCAAACTCTGGAGAAGGAGATGGCCTCAGCTCAGGAAGTCAGGCAGCATCTGGAGAAGACTGTTTCCCAGCAGACATGCAGACATGGCCAGGAGATCCAGCAGCTTCAGGTGAGTGAAATAATTCATACATGCTGAGATGCAACATTTATTATTCATTGGACCTGAAAAAGGTTTTCATCTAATGTCAGCCTTCTGTAAACTTTATTAAACATATGCTGCTCCACCTCAGCTGAATCTCAGAGGAAAACAGCTTTCTAATTAATGTATTACCTTTTTGAAGCTGTGAAAATTATTCAGCATATTGACATATTAGGCAACTTCTGAGCTGCTGAGAAAGAATCCCCACAAAATTGTCAGCTGTTGCTCATGAAACGTGCAATAAGTCATGGTGGTTGATGTCTTTGCTGTAGCTTAACGTTGCAAAAATAGACAGTCTAAAATAACAAACAGACAAACCACAGGGGAATGTGAACACTTGATAATCAGCAGACTGACAAAATGGAGTCCGAGCATGTCTACTGTTTTAAGTCACTACGTTTGACTGGTCAAGTCCCAAGAGATCAAATACTTAATCAAAATAATGTGCATGCTATTTACATTTTATTTATATATTTATTTCCCTTGAAATACTTAAGGCCTTCAGTAAAATATGCAAGATGCTCCACTAAAGGCTTTATGAGTTTTCCCCCCAAGGGAATTTGCTCCCTTGGCATGCACATTTTATATGCTGATGGCATGAACACATTTGGGTATGAAAGCAACTGGGGGCTACATATTTATAGGTTGGAGTTAATGGGATTAGTTCTGGGTCACAGTTAGGTCTGAGGGGTGAAGCACCCACCCTAAGTACTTTTTATGACATTGCTGCTTTTTCTCCCAGTGTGGTCCCCGATCACTAGCAGAGGTTATATTGTTTGTAACAGTTTGAGGGTCTAATAGCACACTAGTGTGATACCGTACCTTGTTTTTGTTATATAGTGCAACTCTCTCTCTTAACAAGCCACCATGTATGACAAGCAAAAGAACAAAGAAGGTTTATTCTTACTTTATATAGTACAACAGGATTTTTTTTTCCAATGCCTTTTTTTAACTTCTTCCTTTTCCTCTTCTGCTTCCTGTTTTGGCAGGAGCACTTAGAGGCCTTAGAGGTGGAGAAACAGGAGCTTGGTCACCAGATTGATCACATCGTCATGGAGAACCGAGACCTGCTGCAGCTGAAGATGTCGCTGGGTCTCGAAGTAGCAACATACAGGTACACTGAGCTGCCAGGTGCACTGTCATTTTTAAAGCATCCTTAATAATTAAAAAAAAAAAGAAGCCAAAAAAAAGGTAAAATATGCCGGAACTTGGAAATTAACTGCTTAATATGTTATTTTCATGAGTGAATAATGGGTGAAAAGGGACTTTGCACATGTAGTATTATTTCAAAGTTAAACATTCATTTTGCCGTCACTTCACAGTGTTGCAGTGTATAGTTTCTGTTGCCTTTAAGGTGTCAGTGCTTCACGGCGCAATGTAAATGCATTAAAACATCACTGCGAAGCATCATGTGAGAAACTGGGCTGCTTGTTATCAGACAGCTGGGGGGGTGGGGGGTGAACGTCACCTTTGCAGCTGATTCCAACTTGGTTAGAGGCAAGTTCAGCTTCACAAGTTTTTGACACGTGCTCAAAGCCATCTCGTTTTGGGATCTGAGTCTTTGTCTCTCTAAATAAGTTATTAATGCACATGACAGTCAGTGTTTCTGCTGTTCTGCAACACTTTAAGGATCAATGAAACTAACAGGGAAAAAGTTATTTAAAGACTTACTTAAACAATTCAATTTGTTTCATAGCTTTAAGCAAAAATAAAGCTTTTATATATACTGGTGCACTGATAATCTCTAATTAGAGGTAAGATTATAAGATTATTTTATTTATTTTAATAATTTGATAATTATAAAATATCTGCTAGCCTCACCTTATCAAATGGTTGGATTTAGAAGAGAAACAAAGCAGAAAATATTTAGATATTAGATATCTGAAAACAAGACTCTAAGTTTAGAAACTTATTATGGGTTGACTTAGCCATTTTCTTACATTTAACAGACTAAATCAATCAAGAAATCTCAATGACCAGATTGATTGATAATTAAAATCTGCTTTAGTTGTACCCCTCCAACTGCACTGCAAACGGAGTGAAAGTCCACATGCGTCCAGCTGAGTTATCACCGTGACTATGTAAACTGTGATTTGCATGATTAATTTAACCCATTTGAAAGCAGGGTAGATGGAGACTCTTCCAATAGTGAGAGAGGCTGACAAAGAGAAAGGTACCCACAGAGGGAGCAGCCTGTCTGGAAGGTCACTTCATTGAAGCAGCAGCCTCTGTTGCCTTGGACAGAGTGACTTATCCATTATGAGGCTCTATAGCCCACGTCCCCACCCCACCCTCAAAATATTGACCCTCACCCTTTAGCGAGAAGCTACCAATTTCTGAGCTATGGGAGTCTAGAATAACAGCACCGTGGAGCAGCTGGAGGGAGGACATCACTAGAGGACAAATCTCAGTGTCATTTACTCCATGTACAACTGTGAATTCCCACAAAAAGAGGAAGAATTTTTTTTTTTGTAATGGCGCTAATTACTTGAGCATGTGTTGGAATGGAAACTACAGTGATCCACTCTTGTGAATGGAAACAGCTGTATTAGTGCTGGATGGGCTGCTTGTAATATCTGCTGTCATTGTGTGTGTGTTCATGAGCGTCCCCTCTGTTTGTGTATATGTGTGAGGAGGTTTGTGCGCTGCAGATGGCTCCTCAATGGCAGTGCCTTTCCCTCATTACCATAACAACAGACCTCGGTCTTTTCTTTCTGCTCAAGGGCAACTAGAGTATCCCTCTGGTCCCCTTCCCACCCACAGCTCCATGTGTTGCATCATGTTTGCATTCACTCCTTTACGGCTCCTTCAAAATCTTATTGTGGAACTCCAGGATGCAATCTTCTCTTGTTGTCTGTCTCTCCACAGAGCTTTGCTGGATAGTGAAAGCCTGAAGGGAGACGTGTCTTTGTTAAATCAGCCAAGAAGCATTTCCATCACAGGTAATTAAAGTAAACTCTATTAACATATCAGTACCGTCGCCACTGAATTTGCAGCTGCCTTGTTTAGAACATGTCACATTAATCCTCTTTTCATTTTTTAAGCCCACTCTCCTTACTTCTTTAAAACTCAACCTTTCTAAAGGTAAAACTTCAGTTATTCTAAGTAAAGTCTCCTCAGAGAGGGAGCCATGTTTGATTCAGTTAGTAATCGCATTAGTCTTATTGGAGACTTGTGGTGGTGCTGGGGGTTGACTGAAGGGGCTGAGGTAGGCACTTTGGGTCTTGTAATGCAAGCCAACTATGACAGTCCCCAAAGGTTACTGAGCCATATGGCTTTGCTTTCCGGTAACTTAGACAGGAAATCACAATCAATATCTTCCCATTAGTGTCCAAATCCCACTGAGAACATACACTTTAATAATGCTTTTGTGAGGCAGGTTCTCCACAGAAAACCCCCACACACTGACCAGCAATGTGTGGGGTTATCAAATATCTTATAGATACAGAATACTTGTCAAGGTATCGAAAAGGATATGGTTAGCCACATCTGAACTACACGCTGTACATGTCATTATTATTACAGTAGCTCAGGTCATTGTGTATTCATGAGCTGTTCTCTTGTCTTCCACAGACGCAGTTTTCAGTCCTCGTGGGGTTAAAAAGAATTACCAGACGCAGCTGTCTGCTAGCCGCATGACCACTTCCCTCTCATCTGTTCGCAGCATTCCAGAACCAACAGTGAAGTCTGCAAGTCCAGTTTTAAATAGAAATCCTGTAACCTCAAATGAAACGCCGAAGATTTCAGGCAAGTCTGCTGATACTGATGCAACAAAGGCAGCAACATGGGAAACTCCTTATCCAAAAATACTGCACGATGGAGCTGTTGAAAATTTCAGACCGCAGGAGGTTTCTGAAAAAGTCATGTATGCCGAGCCTTTGTCGCCTCCTAATGAGCCAGAAGCTATTGCCAAAACCCCATCAAGGGAAGAGGAAGAGGACTGGAGCAATGTTGATGTTGAATGCTCTGATGAAAGACCAGTTGTTGAGTCGGTCGTCAGTTGTCAGATTGAATCTGCCCTCAGCACTGAGCAGTCATTCAATGATGAAGGTGGCCATAACCAGTTTGCAAGACCCAGCCATACTCCACACCACGCAAATGTGACAGGTGCGCCCTGCAGTTTGCCAGGTGAATCTGTTGAGGATGTGGATTTGGAAGAGGATGCTGGAAAAGAAGAAGTGCAACAGCCACCAGCTCCACTTGATGCATGGGTAACGGAAGAGTGCATAAACAAAGACACAGAGCATATTCAAGAGGAGACTTCAGAGTCTGAAACTGAGGCAGTGCTCGAACCAACATCTGAATCCAGGCCCAGCAGCCCAGAATCTGAATGCGAGCCTGCAGAAAGTGTTTTTAACCAAATGGTCAATGAAAATTTAGAGAAAAATGTTTCAAATGATGGTGATCCAATTGATATAAAACAAGAAAAAAGTAGTTCTGTGGTAGGAACAAATCAAATGAATGTTGAGGATAAACTGTACCCTGATGGAGAAGAGATGGACACGTGGGATAGTGTGATAGAAAGGAAGACTGATGTGAAGAGAGATGATGGCATTACAAATGATGGAAGAAAGGGCCAACATGCTGAACCAGAGGAAGACATATCAGCAAGAGAAGCAGCAAATGACCAGAGTGGAGGGATTAGGAAAGATTTTGCTACAGTTGTACAACAAGACAAAACTGTCACTTCTTCCCTGATAGACACACAGGCAGATAACAAGGAGCACCCGGCATTAGAGCAAGAGCTTGCTCTGCCTCCTAACAATGAAGAAGAAGAAGATGATGAAGAAGACTCTCAAAATGTCTCCATGTCATGGAGGACTGAGTTGGAAGGTGACAGTTATGCTCAGGATAACACTCTGGCTGACACTCGTCCACTGATCCGATACAAAAGTGATGAGACCGACGCCAACACTCAGGTGTCACACATGGATGAGAGCGAGTCCAGTGAGGGTGAGCAGGAAAAAAAGACCGGAGAGATGGGAACTGGAACTTGGAGTGAAAGTAAATCAAAGAAGTTTGGAACCATGGAAGATCTGTGTGAAGAAGCTGAAGGAGAAACAATGGATGATGAATATAATCTGGGTTACACTCACATCAAGGATGGAGATATTGATGGTACAACTGTAAGTGAGCATGCTGTGCAGGTGAATGATAAAGAAAGTGCAGAAGAAATGATAGGAGATGGCAGCGAGGGGCATTCAGATGAAGAAACTGAAGAACTAACGGAAGACATGGTACGCACAAACGCAGAGCACGATGAGGAGTTGGAGACAGACAAACTTGTGGAAGAGGAATTAGAAAATCTGTGCACAGACAGCTACAGTGCTCGCTTTGCACAGCAGCAAGTTAGCGAGCAGCTACTACACCTGAACGACAAGACTGTCCAGGAAATGACAGAGGAAGAAGAGGACATATCTGCCTGTGAGCCCGGAATGACAGCGAATCACAAACTTGGATCTTCCACTACGACTATAAATCAAACGTCTGAAAACTTGTGTTTCAGGGAGTCATCAGTTGTGATGCCTCAAATAGACACTGTGGCTGTAGAGGACACCCAATGTGAAGATCAAGAAACTAAAGATACCCCAGAGAAAAGAGAGGAAGAGAATGAGCCCAGTGTGTCCATGGTGGTGCGTGCTGATGTCACAGAAGATCAGTCTGGATTTAATGACTTCATGAGCAGACCTGAGACAGAAGAAATCGACAATTCAGAGGATTCAAACTCTGCGTTATTGATGACAGCAGATGAAATGAAAAATGTGCAGGATATGGCCACCCCCACTGAGGAAAAAGAGGCTTTACCTCTGGAAGCTACCGGTCACCCTCAAGAACACCTAGTTGAGAATGTTGAAGAGTGTCAAGAGCTTCCTGAAGCTGAATGGGAAGTCCTAGAAAACCCAAGAGAAGATTTTAAAATCAGAGATCAGATTGAACATGATGAAAAAAGTGAGAAAGTGCCAGAGAGCACTAATGAGGGTTCTATTACATATCAGGAGGAGTCCCTTGAGATGCCCCCTGAAAGGACACCTGATGAAAATGCTTTTTTTAAGGTGAAGGATGCAACAAACAACGGACTCAATGATTTATTTTCCTCTGGAGTAAAGAATGACTTCTGGGTGTCCTCCTTGGAGAGCGGTGCCACCTGTGAACCAGATGATGCCTGCAATGAAAACGATGAGCAAATTAATGAGAATCTGGGATTTGCTGACAACCTAGTTTGGAAGATTACAGACAACCAGAACGTGTTTAATGGAAAGTCCAAGGTGGATACTGACTCATCAAAAACCTTGACCTTGAAGAACGAGCAGGAACAAATGCATAAAGAAGTGAAGGAGGTGTTGTGTAGAAATGTTAGTGAGGGGGAGCTGGTTCATTCTGAGGAGTCTGAAGTCGAGGCTGAATTGTGGTCATCTGGGGAGGAACCAGCATAAAAAATTCATGGCGTTTTAGGTGTAATGTAGTATTAGATAAAAGTGTGTTTTCTGCTAAACCAAAGTTGTGCCTTGGTGCGCTCCTCAGTGACGCTAACCACCAATGTGCCAATTCTCTCCACAAACGTACTGAGCATGCCTTTTTTTCAAGTTTTCCTCATTCCTAATTGTTTAAAGGTTTCAGTCTTTTATGTGCATGTTATGGAAGAAGATTGGGAGTTTCTGCATGAGGGAGCAGCATGAAGACAGAACAAAGAATGTCATTTGAAAGTCAAAACATTTATTGATTGCTGGTTAATCTGATTTTACTGACTAATGGGAATCAATAATGGCAGAAGGGTAGGCTTACTTGTAGAGCTACTGTTTTAAAAGCACGGCAGACAGCTAGTGTTTCTGCTGGTGATTTATTTCATTTCATTAGACAACAGTTAACTTGTTGCATGTTTTATACATATAGGTGGAATAGAATGAATGACTGGTGGTAAAATCAGTTTAGATAAGCAGATAGTTGTTTGTATTTGGCCGATCTGTAAGAAATAAAGGTTTAAAAGATTTTTTTCCCCATCCATGAAAAGTTTAATACACTACGGTACATTTACAGTTCAAAATAAACTGTAGCTTCAAGACATACTCAGTGTCTTTGTCTTTTTATGTTCATTTGCATGCACAGTGCGCCTTATCCATGCATTTAATTCCTAATAAAAATGGTATTTTCAAAGGTGAAAATATACTGTTATTTCCTGCTTATCTCCAATACAGTTCAGTGATAGCTGCTCGACCTAATGGTTGAGTTTTTTGTTAAATAGTATTGACATCTTATCAGCCTTTCTCATGCAACTCAGTGAGTGCCTGAAATGGTTAATTTTTTACAGATTTATACAAAACCTTAAATGTCATAATACTGCTTTTTATTACAATTTTAAAAAATTCCTTCCAATAATATGTTAAGATAATTTTTTCAATTTTTTATTCCAAAAATAGGAACACTGTTCAAATGTCTGTTGCATGTCACACAGCAGGTTAGCTGAATATCCAACTAAATGCACCAGAATACCATCCAACATGAGAAATTAAGTTTCTAATAACCAATGAATAACTAAGAAGTGTTTCCTTGGGTTTAAGTGGCCACATTATTTTAAAAGAAAACCTGTTTCATCTATAACAAAACTTTTTTTTTTTGTTGAGGTAGCTACCTAGAAAATTAAACAACTGACCCACATGATCTCAGTACAGTTCCTGACTAATACTGGAAGAAGACTGTGGAGCTGAAAAAAATGTGAATGTCTTTTTAAAAATATCTTTGTTTAGTTAGTGATTGAGACGTGCCTCTCCAAAGCTCTGAACTTTTCCTTTAGAGTACGGTTGTATTCTTGAGAGAGGGTCAAGACTATGAGCTGCTTGCCACTTTCCAGCAACATCCATCTCCATTTCCTTTGGGGTTTGCGCTGAAGGAGAGAGTAAAGCTTGTACGTGCCTGGATTTGGCAACAGCCCAGTTTTTGCTGACCTCGAAAGCAGGCGAGACAACAAAGCAGCACCAAGGTCCTCTGCAAACATGCAACCATCCCATGAGGCGGCCCGGGGAAAAGTACCAAAGAGAACAATGTATGACCTCATCTCTTCTCCTTCACAACCCCGCCCCCACTCCCCCTACCCCCCCTCACATCTTTCATTAGCCAGTTTACCGAACAATGATGGCTATTTTAGTCGGTGCTCGCCTCCTCACTGCCCAAATCTGCCCAATGGGAGATTCAGTCGGGAAGGAAACCGCAGACGGTTGTATTCAGGATGACAAAGCTGAAGTGCTGGAATGGCATTACAGCAGCTCTTTGGCATGCTCCTATTATCCACCCGTCCACAGCTGTTCTGCCCAAGACACTCTTCATTCAGTCACTAACTAAAACAAAAATAAGTGTATTCATTTCTTGAGAGGAGAATGGCAACAACATGCAAATTAAGACATTTACTAAAAGCAGTTGATTTGGACTTGTGTCCATCTGTGCAACAAAAAGATCTTCAAAATGACAATAGTTAGATTTAAGATGATTTTAATGTGCTGTTCATACAGTAACTGGTGAAGCAAAAGCTATTCAGATACTATACATTTGTTGAGATTTGATATGGCTTCATTTAAAAAATGTATTCCTGAAATATGCAAGTGTTTGTGTAGTTAATGTAAGCCTGGCTCATCTCTCAGACTTGAAGATATTTGGCACAAATCAATGGCTTCCACTAATTCATCTTCATGGTTGGATTTGTCTTTTGATGGCAGCATGAATCACTGTATTCTTTGGCAGCTCAACATAGGAAAACCTTGTTGCTGGGGGTTAAACATACCGTCAACAACAAGTGCATACTCTGTTCCAGTTTTTGACTAACAAGCTCCCCAGTCACCACAAACTGGGCATAGCTGCTAATGAAGTATTGTTGCATTTGAGGTAACTCACGAGCACAACTTGAACATGTTTTGATACATTGCAAACCATAAGAAACACATGATTGGACTTTCTCATGTTTGATTTTCAAACTCATTTTTGAGCCAGTTCTGCTGGGTTCAATTGTTGCTACGTTCCGATTTCTCGCAAACTGCAACACAAGCGCTTTCTCAGGTCTTCTACCATCATTTTACGCTCCCGAAGGCAACAACTTTAAAAGAAAACACAAAATTTGAGTGAAATTCTTACAAATTCATACTTTTAATGCTAGTAACAAAGGGTCCAGCTGTGACCAGCTATTGATTATTGATCACTGTTTAACATGGGGGAGGTGTGTTTGTACAAATTCATTATGAGAGATTTTAGCTCTTTGTGGTAGTATTTGCACACGTGTGCTCCAGTTGTCATCTGCTAACCACCATCCATCTCCATTGATTTACTGCTGATGTCATTGGTATGAATAATGGAGGAGCTACCGAGCTGGACTAAGGAGGAAGAGGTTTCTCCCACTTTAGACCATCTTTACATCATGAAAGACATGATGCACATATTAGCCTTATAGCTCAAGTAACAGATGGTGTCCAAAATGGAAGAGTGACAGTGTGCAGGGTATTAATCTACTTAGTGTCAAAAGGACATCACCAATAATATTAGAATTCATCCTCTGTGAACTGTGTATATGCACAGTAGAAAATCACATAAGTCATCGTAATTTCACATAAATCATTTCAGTAGACTTGATGTATCAGTGAAATCACGTACATGAAAAGGTTTTATTCTTCCCCTCCTCAGTCTTGCCTGTGTGTACAGGGCTTAAAGACTTGAGTGTATGATGCCATCAAACCATCAGTCACAAGGCTGTGTTAAAATAGAACAGAAGTTGCACCACACTGTGCAATCTGTTAATGACAGCTGCAAGTTGCTTTAGTAATCCAGGATGAGTGAGACTGCAGGAATGACAGAGGAATAAAAACTCTAATCCTCCATCAGAGCAATATTAGCAAAAGTTGTGACCTGTACATTTGAGTTCATACCAGGGATGGCACGATACCGCTTTTTTTATGTCTGATACTGATACCGATATTTTAGATTTGGATATCTGCTGATACCGATTGTTGCAAATTTTCATTAGGGCTGCAACAATCGATTATTTTAGTAATTGAGTATTCTATCGATTATTCCACTGATTACCCAAGTAACTGGATAAGAAATACTTTTTTCACATTAATAGTTCATCTACCTATTTTAACTTCCTTACTGCAGTTTTTACCTGTGTGAAACAAACATGGTGGTCAGTGGTGGTGGTGGTGGTGGGGTTCTATTGGACGCTAGAAAAACATTTCCCTCTGCTTCATTTGAGCTCACTGGCTCCGGCACTGGCTCCACCTCCTTGCACTTGTACAGACAGACTGCACCGTAAAACAGTTGACTGCTGCTGTTGTGTTATCAGTATTTATGTTGAAAAACTGGGGGGCTGCGTGAGCGTAGTAATGCTGCTTGTAATTCTTTGCATTCACCAGCATTCTCCTAAATATGATTCTATTTAGTCACTAATCAGGGATTAAAGTATAAAAAATATTTTAACTGGGTAGGGGTCCTTCCGGTACCGAACAATTGTTAGTTTGCTAGCAAACTGCGTTAGATCCGTTCTGGGAGCTGATGTAGAGGAAAAAAAATAAGAGCTGAAATTCTCAGCACAGCGAGCACAATACACAAACATGGTAGAGAGCAGTGGAGCCGTGGAAAAACATGTCAGCGATGAGCCACTTAGTGTCAAAGGAAATCCGTCGCGAGAACGGAAACTTTTTAGAATCTAAGGGGTCTTTTATCTAACTCCTGATCCCCACTCCATTCCAGTAGGTGGCGGTAATGCAGCTCTCAGCTGGTTTGGTCAACCGCAAACCCACGAGAAGAAGAAGACGACCGAGAAGTTAATGTGGGTGAAATGCTATTTAATGGATCGGATTGCATTTTTTAAAATTCCTTCCCGATATCTGATCCAGTAATTTAGGTCAGGATCGGACCGATACCAATACTGAATATCGGATAGGGGCATCCCTAGTTCATACTCAACTGGTTAGTAGCAAAAGCTACTGTACCCTCAGCAAAACAGCAGATTCAAATGCCCACTTACTTTTTAATTAAATTATATTAACTAACTTAAATACAAATATCATTGTAACTGAGTTTCAGGGTGTGTGAGAGAGGGTTCAGTTCCTCTGTTGGTGTGGGTTTGTCTGTGTGTTTCTGCCAGATGCCCACACAGTGATTAAATTAGTGCACAGAAATGAAGTTAGATGCTTTGCTGCCAGACACTCTACCCCCATAAACACAGAGAACATATAGGAAGGCAAACAAGGAGGAAGATGAGTCATAGCTCCTTCATTTCTTTTTTTCTGGCCATCCACAAACTGCAGCAAGAACATATATAACCGATTAAAAAGCCACATGCATATGCCACTTTTCCACAAATTCAACTCACAGAGAAAGTAGACTAATGAACTGTAGAAAGATAGGATCACCCTCAGAAAATGGCTGCCTTCGTGACTCAGCAGCAGGAAATGGGGTGATCTGTCTGCCAGATAATGCCTGGACTGTCCAATTTGACTTTTGACTGATCTGTCTGATGGTGTGTGTGTGTGTGTGTCTGGCCTATTCCAGTTATAATATAGCGGTAGGGTACAGGCTTGCACAGGTTTCCAGCCTGTGGCAGGGCTAACACAGACAGACAACCATTTAGAATCACCAGTTAACCTAACCCCACTAACCGCATGGGTGGGAGGAAATTGGATTATCCAGAGAAAACCCACGCAAAACACGGGGAGAACATCTAGGGTTGCCACCCATCCCATAAAATACGGAATCGTCCTTTATTTGGCAATTAAATGTTGCATCCCGCATTGAACCGATACTGGACGCGATTTGTTCAATATTTTCAAAAATGTCCAACATTCGTCTCTGTCTCTCACACACATCAACACTAAATGTAACAGTTAAGCACAGAATTAAATACAGGAAATACTAAGGTCAGCAAAATTGCTGTGGATCCTCTTGCGGTTTGATTGATTGTTTAGGATGTTGAGTCTGGATGATCATTAATTGATATATATATATATTGATCATTAATTGAATATATATATATATTGATCATTAATTGAATATATATATATATATATATATATATATATATATATATATATATATATATATATATATATATATATCCCACCAAAAAAAGTGCAAATTCCATTGCACATTAACTGTAAAAATTCATAGAACATAACTGAGGTTAATCTCTGAGAGACTTTGGCTTTGGCACTTTTTCGATATGCAGGCACCCACAAAATCATTCGTCCCAAGACTATAATTTTGATTTGATGAAAAACTGTTCAAAAGTCTTTGTAAAATATGAAATATCTCAGAAAGATGAAAGAGAGAAAATGAAAAGTCAAAGTCAAGCAATATTTACTATAAATTTGTGGTCACTTAAAGTTTGTGGGGATCATACAGTATATCATTTACTAGGTTAATTGTGCAATTACCTGTGCGCAAGTGGTGTTTCATTGCACTTTGTTATATATTTGCATGTAATGAAGCCTTATTTAACAGCACTTTATATGCAGCAATCTTTCACAATAAAGTCTTCATTGCTAAAAATAAATAAATAAATTTAATTTTATGCATGACTAATTGCTTTCTTGATCACCTCTTTAAAAAAACAACAACATAAAAGCCATGTGAGTGAGTCAGGCGACCTGGGCCACGTTGATCATGGTCCTGAGAAGCCGTGGGCGGGGTCCCTTATTTTCATTTGTGAAAGGTGGCAACCCTAAGAACATCCAAACTCCACACACATAGACCCTTGGAGTAATTTAAATTTTGTCATTCAGACACTATGGGGAACATTTGTGGTACAGTGAAACATAAACTGTATTTGGTTTCTTAAATTGGAGGCTAAGTTTTGATGACAGCTCACCTGCAAGAAGAGCACGGTGCCGTTTGCTGTTAGAGCCTCTTATTTTGTCAATTCCTGAAAAGTGGAAGACAGTTATACAGACTTCCTAAATATATACGTGTGATTGTAGTTATTGTATTGTGTGAGCTGGTTGAAGAATGAGATGCCATCCCACAGCAGTGTGTGAACCACCTGGTGACCAGCATGATGTGGCAGGCTGTTGTGGCTGTGTGTGTGTGTGTGTGTGGTTCTTCCACATGATACTGAGGCCCCTGTTTATTAAAAGAATAAACTGTTAAATTTTCAATATGTCTTGTTTCTTCACATTTCAATCATCCAATCAAATAAATGACACCAAACAAGAGTCAATAACAGAATAAGCTGTTTGGCATTGGCAGAGAAGATTTGGTTTTTATAAAGGCACAGCCCACATTCTCAACTCAGCCCACAAATGTGAAAAAAATTTAGGGGAAATAAACAGGCTTATAGGATTAAATCTCAGACCGTGTTCTAAACATTATTCCTGGGATAAAAGCAGAGATATCATAACTGGTTAAAGTAGTTCCTTTTCATCTGACTGACCTGTTTTACGTTGCACATATGTTGGTCCGGTCAGCAAAGGACAGGACTGACACCAAATAAATTGTAATGTGGGTCTTTATTCCTCGACTGAACTTATAATGAAGTCATTAACTCATCAAGATGTTGCTGCAGTGTGGCCTGCTGTTCCAATAATAACCAAAACCTCTGTATTTGAGTTTCCATGATTTTCCAGTGGATGCAGAAATATGTGCCTGTTGGGGGAGAGCGATCAGGAGAGACGAGGGGCCAAGTTTTAAAATCCTTTGTGGAGGAGGACGGTGTGCGACAGTGTCTAAAAGGAGACAAACCAGTTCAGAGCTTTCATGCCCCTTCAACTCCTACTTCTTGGATGAATATTCATTACTGCAGGCAGCTGCGCTGGAAATAAAATCTCTCTGTACATCTATCCTGTGCTTTTTTTTAAATTTTTTTTTTTAACATTTTTATAGCTATTAATGAATGAATTGATGTTGTGAAGAATCTTGTAAAATCTTTTGTAAATAGCTTATCTAGAGTGATATGCATATGTACATCTTTTTACATTTAAATTGCATATTTTTATACATCTGGCAATGGAGCATGTGGAGGAGTAGAAATGCTCAAATTAAAGCTTCCATTGTGGAACAAAGAAACAAGATTTGTGGCAGTTTTTTGCAAACATTTAATAATTCTATTAAGCACTGTACATGGAGCAATCATGGTTTTTATATATATATATATATTCTTGACAATATTCATTTATTTACTGTTAGTGGAATGAGTAACATGACCACATTTAACTCCCAAATAACAAATGATTGCATATTTTTCTTGATGGGTGGCAACCCTAGTCTATACCATAAGGACCTAATCAAGATTAGGACTGAATCTTGTGACTGAAATACTGTCAGGATTTCCATGATTCATTTTACCGTGTTTGTAGGGAAAAAAGCAGTTATTTATTTTCTGTTTTTTCATCATATGACGTGTGAAAGTAACCTTTAGGCTGTAGGTAGTGTAGTGTGCACAACCGTTTTACTCTAAAGGTCAGCACATACTCCTTCAATTTCTGACTTAATCACTGTGAAATAATTATTCCATACATTACTGATTTTTGTCCTTTTTTTAAAAAATAAATTTGAGCAATTGCTAATGAATAGGGCACTTAGAGAGCAAATGCGCCTTAATTGCGAATGCCCATTTATAATTAAGTGATTATGCTTTGCAGCAAACTGTGTTCTTCTATTGCCAGTGTAAACCTCTCCGCCAAATGTTATAAAATGAAACCTGCAAGTTTTGCATATTAATGCTGAAAGATAGATGAACAGCTGTCAGACACCCTCTTTTAAGATTAAGCTTAAAGTATCCTTTTTAATAAAGCTTACACTCAGGGCTGGGTCATGTGATCCTTTTAGTTATGCTACATGTTGTTAAACTGTGTCTTCTCTCTCCTGGGGCCAAAATAGTTTTGCAGAAGATGTCTACTGAAGGGTTTTCTATTATGAAATGGGTCTATAATGTTATCCTGCTACTTCTACATTTATTTTATATTTTCAATAATTGCAGGATTAATCTACAATAAAGATGCAGAAGTTAAAATTTATGCAGAGGAACTGTTAAAGTCTGACACAATATTTAAAATAGGCAGCTGTTCTGTTTATATGGCAGTGATACCTGCAGCAAGCAGGGCGAGTCTAAATGGGGCTGTGGGATGTGTGAGACCATATTATTTCAAGTCTTTAGTAACATTATTTTGTAGATTTAGACAAATATAAATTAGATAATATGATTTTTTTCCCACAGAAAGTGATAATTCATCCATAAATTATGTTACATTTCAAGTTTATTCATGTAACTTCACTTTAAAACAGCAATTGCCTCAAGCCTCTATAATACTGTAGAGCCCCAACAGTATTATAGAGGAGATCAACAATCCCAGTGATCCCCTATGAGCAAGCACTTGGCAACAGTGGGATAGAAGAACTCCCCTTTGACAGGAAGAAACCTCTGACAGAACCAGGCTCAGGGAGGGTCAGCCATCTGTCGTGAAAAGTCTAAGGAAACGCTCTTCCATTTCACATTAGACTGAATCTTTGATAGATATCATCTAACTCTGCTTGACTTGAATAATATTTTTTTGGAGGTGACTCACGGGCATTTTTGTGAATCACAGACGTGGGTTCTTCTGCCCTGTTCTGAGTTTCTCTCAGATGCTCCAAGCCTCTGATCTCTGTGCAAAACCTCGGTTTTGCATACTTGCAGATATTGCCTTTATATCAGGGTGGCCTCCTGCTCTGGATGAACCTTGATCATCAATTCCCAAGGTTGATCTGATGGTATTTCTCACACCCCTACAAAACCCATTCAAAATCGAAGCGATCGGCATGTTTGCAGATAAAGCAAGTTCAGCTGACAGTTTCAAATATCTGTTTTATCACTCACTGTGTGGTCTCCCCTATTTAAAGGATTTTAAGATCGAAGAACCTCAAAGCTGTGTGCAGCTGCAGCTACACAGGTGATGTTATCAGTTTGAATTCTAGAGCCTTCAAAGGAGCATGATGTCACCAGGAGCACTGAGAACATTCTGGTAACGATGGCAACATTACTAGGGTTTCTCAGTTACTCCTGCACCTTCTAATTCAGTGCTTTTCATTATTTAAAATTATTTTCCTAAACTCATCCAAATTCTGAAGAAATGTGTATGGAATTATTTAGTAAACAAAAAAGTCTTAAAACAAACCAGAATATGTTTTATATTTTAGGGTGTTTCAAAATAGCCACCTCTTGTTTAGACGACAGCTTTGCACTCCTTGGCGTGTGGCCAAACTTTTGACTGGTACTGTGTGTGTGTGTGTGTGTGTGTATTATTAGCAGCCTCTTGAGCCAGGAGAGCATGAGTCTATCTGAGACATGAGCCTGACCATTGTTGTGCACAACCCAGCTGAACGTGCCAGCTGACAGCCTGCTGTCAATTCAAGAAGTCCAGAGTTGGGTTGGGTGAGCATTTGCAAGGTTAACCCCTTTTTTGTCTCACATCCCCAACCAATGCCTTAAATGTCTTTTTGTCTTGCAGTCCATTTATGAAGAAAAACAGCATGTGAAGAAATAACATCTAAATCCTATGTTTATGTTTACTGAACTAAAATGGCTAATAGCAGATCACTACCCCCACCCCACATAAAACAAAAGGGTAGTGGTCTGCCCTTTTATCTCTTTAGTGATAATGATAACTTTCTCTGTACATTTGTAAAAGGACAAACTGAATATTTAAAAAAATAAATATCCATATTGCTGTCCATAAAATATATACTGTATATACTAGGGATGGCACGATACCACTTTTTTAGGTCAGATACCGATATTTTACATTTGGCTATCTACCGATACCGATACAAAGCCAATCTTTAAAAAAAAACAAAAACAAATGCCGGGATACATTTTACATAAGTCAACAGTCTCTCACACAACAAAATCAAAATCTTTTAGTTGTCCCACATACAAGACTAAGAACCAGGGAGGGGCAGAGCTTTTCAGGCAGTGGTGCCACAGCTCTGGAACTGGAACCACTCCAACTTTTCTGTTTAACCAGGCTTTCTGTTGACTTTATTTTTATTCTTTTTCCTTTCATATGGTAATGTTAATATGTTTTTTTTAACATTATCTGGGATTTTTGATATTGTGTTTTAATTATTGTACAGCACTTTGTGACTTTTTGTCTGTGAAAAGCACTAAATAAATAAACTTTACTTACAAAAATCACTATCACCTGAATCCTGTTGCTCCTATGTGAGAAGGTGATGCATTGGCTTATGGTATGTTGCAAATTTCAGTAGGGCTGCAACTATTGCTTAATTTAGTAATTGAGCATTCTATCAATTATTCCATCAATTACCTGAGTAATAAGAAATACTTTTCTCACATTAACAGTTCATCTGCATATTTTAACTTCCGTACTGCAGTTTTTCCCTGTATGAAACAAACATGGTGGATGGAGCAGCTACAAAGTTCGCTTTTCTTCATTTACTGATCAGTTGGTTGATGAAGGACCTCCAGCTGTTTCCCAGAAAAGCTTTAATGGTGCTTACAGGGAGAAAAGCTTTCTTCCGCTCCATCTGAGCTCACCGGCTCCGCCTCTTTGCGCTTGTGCAGACTGACTGCAGGTAAATCAGCTGACTGCTGCTGTTGTGTTATCAGTGTTTATGTCGAAAAACTGGGGGCTTCGCGAGCGTATTCTTGTAATGCTTTATATTCACAAGCATTCTCCTAAATACGTTTCTACTGCAGTCACTAATTAGTCATTAGTCACTAATCAGGGATTAAGTATAAAAATTATTTTGACGGGGAAAGGGTCCTTCCGGTACCGGACCCGGCGCTCACTAGCAGTATTTCCGGGAGCTGAAGTATCGGATTGCATTTTTTATTTCTTTCCGATATCCGATCCAGTAATTAGCCCAGGATTGGACCGATACTGATACTGAATATCGGATCCCTTAGGTCCATTAGTACCAACTGATCATTGTTTAAACACTATATTCCACCTGAGCTGCTGACCATGTCTTTATGGCTGCAGTTGACCCATCTTCCAATGGCTGCTTCCAGCAGTCTAACACATCACGACACGAAGATCAGATTATGCCAAACCTGAACATAATCTCACAAATGTTTATGGTACTCAAATGGCCTCCACAGTCACCAGATCTCAATCCAATACAGCACTTTTGGGATGTGATGAGATTTGCATCATGGATGTGAAGCGAGGCCTGATATGGAAGCAGCTTACATTCTCAGTCAAAAGGGGAAGTTGGTAAAAGAGAGACTTGGCACAGTTGAAAAAACAAAGGGTTAGAAATATATTAGGTGGGCCAGCTGTGTGTTTGTGTGACATTTCCTAATAACCTTTCATGTTGCATAACAAAGCTGACAATAAAATTAGACTATAATGTAGAAATTTGTAATTTTGCTAATGTGTCAAAATGACCCCCTATGAGCAAGCACTTGGCGACAGTGGGAAGGAAAAACTCCCTTTTAACAGGAAGAAACCTCCGGCAGAACCAGGCTCACGGAGGGGCAGTCATCTGTTGTGACCGGTTGGGGCTGAGGGGAGAGAGACAGGACAAAAGACATGCTGTGGAGGAGAGCCAGAGCACAGCAGCCTAGGCCTATAGCAGAATAACTAAGGGGTGGTTCAGGGTCACCTGATCCAGCCCTAACTATAAGCTTGATCAAAAAGAAAAGTTTTAAGCCTAATCTTGAAAATAGAGAGGGTGTCTGTCTCCTGAATCCAAGCTGGGAGCTGGTTCCACAGAAGAGGGGCCTGAAAGCTGAAGGCTCTTCCTCCCATTCTACTCTTAAGTATCCAAGGAACCACAAGTAAGGCAGCAGTCTGAGAGCGAAGTGCTCTATTGGGGTGATACGGTACTATAAGGTCTTTGAGATAAGATGGGGCCTGATTATTCAAGATCTTGTATGTTAGGAGAAGGATTTTAAATTCTATTCTAGATTTAACAGGAAGCCAATGCAGAGAAGCCAATATGGGAGAAATCTGCTCTCTCTTTCTAGTCCCTGTCAGTACTCTAGCATTTTGGATCAGCTGAAGGCTTTCAGGGAGCTTTTAGGACAGCCTGATAATAATGAATTACAGTAGTCCAGCCTAGAAGTAATAAATACATGGATTAGCTTTTCAGCATCAGTCTGAGAAAGGATGTTTCTAATTTTAGAAATATTGCGCAAATGTAAAAAAGCTGTCCTATATATTTGTTTAATATGTGCATTGAAGGACATATCCTGGTCAAAAATGACTCCAAGATTGCTCACAGGGTTACTGGAGGCCAAAGTAATGCCACCCAGAGTAAGTATCTAGTTTGACACCATGTTTCTGAGATTTGTGGGGCCGAGTACAAGAACTTTTAACAAGAAGAAACCTTCGGCAGAACCAGGCCCAGGGAGGGACAGTCATCTGCTGCGACCGGTTGGGGCAGCTTTTCAGACCCCCCCCCCCCAGCAACTTTTTTCCAAAAGTGACTAGCGACAAATGTAGCGAGTTTTCCTTATGACGTCGTCGACTTTTGGTAACCGGAAATCCTCCGCTATCACCGTGATTTGTGTACATACAGCCTTCGTACTGCGTCCGTTCAGATGCTTTGGCCGGACCCCTAAGAGCCCCTGGCTGTTGAGGGCCAACACCCTCACTCATACCACTCATACCTGTGCAGACTGCGTTCATTCAAGTTGAACATTAATCAGGCTTTTCAGTTGATGAACTACAGGTTTAAGCACTTCTGCAAATGTGTCTTGTATAGCCATCGAGGTTGTTGCTTGTTAACATATTCAGGAAAAAAGAAAGGTCACCCCACTTAGTAAAGTTAAAGATTTACCATACAACAGTACTTCCCTTCCCTTGAACTCACCATGTTCACATGTACTGAAAGGTCACTCCACATATTTGATCTGGCACATTTTCACATTGGATGCCTTTCCTGAGACCTCCCAAGGGTCGTTCACTTGTTAGTGTGTAAACCACTGCACTATGGAGCCACCAAGTGTCAATATTTGTATCCAGATACAGATGTTAACACAAATTGTTAACTGTGTGCTATTATAAGAGTTTAAAAGTCTTAATCTGCAAAGTAATCACTGACTATGGATCACAGCTGTATTATTAATTTCTGGCATTGATCTAAAATATTATTTTATTTGTTCTCTTTGCTCGGTACACATTGAAGATGCACTCCCAGTGACACTTTTGCAAACAAATCTGCTACTGTAGCCTTGTTGAGTGTGAAATAAAAATAGACTTCAACACACTGGCAGGTAGAAAAAGCTTGGGAGCGTGTGCATCTAATTATTTCTGATTCTTTCTGAAGCTCATTAATGTTGTCATACATTGTTTTTTTTTCTGTGATCGCCAAATAATTATCCTGAGATGACACATACTGTAAATCTTTGTTTACCCATCATGACAAAGCAATTACTCTTTGATTTTGAGACCTTGTGTTGAGATGAAGGAATAAATGCTCGTTATATTACAGGTAATTGAACAAATTGTTTTCTTGTGATTTATCTTCAGGAAATCAGCGTGTTGTTTTAGAAAGTCAGGGAAGTTTAAAGTGTACTAACATATTTTTAGAATCCTCTTTTCTATAATCCCAGCTTTAGGTTGCATCTTTCTTATGTTTACTTTACTGGTTAAGAAAAAAAAAGCCTTTTTAGCTCAGTGTTGAGTGTATTGTGTCACTTTTTCTTGGAAACAGACTACTTCACTTTAAACACAAGACTGGTATCAATAGGCAGCAAGAAACCATTCTGCCAAACTGTCCTTAAGCACTATCCATCCATCCTCTTCCACTTATCTAATCAGGGTTGGGGGTGTGGCCTCTCCCAGCTGTCATAGGGCAAGAGGTCAGCAATCTATCACAGGGGTAACACAGACAGGCAGACGTTCATATTCACACCTATAGCCAATTTAGAATCACTAATTCATTTAGCATGCATATCTTTGGACTCTGGTAGGAAGACAGAGAGAACACCTGCAGACCAGGGGAGAATATACCAGCTCCACACATAAAGGCTCCAGTTGGCTGGTGAATTTGGACCCAGGACATTAGTGCAGTGAGGCAACAGTACTATCCACTGAACCACCACGTAGGTAAGTCCAATTTTATATTTATGTATATATGTATATATTTATCCAAGAATGTCAGATGTGTCTCAGATGGCTTCACAGTATCAATAAAACATCCATTCTGAAACATTTAGCTTTATCTCTTCTCCACCTCTAAGTTCAAATGTGGAAAAACAAAACAAAACATGAAGGCTGGGAATATTTCTCCTCTGAGGATCAGCCAGGCACCACATTTTATTGCTCTGCACTTAGTGACTAACCCTATCCCAGCTGACACAGGGCGAGAGGCAGGGTACACCCTGTACAGGTCGCCAGCCTGTCGCAGGGCCAACACAGAAAGACAGACAACCATGCACACTCATATCCGCACCTATGGGCAATTTAGATTGGACAATTAACCTAACCCCAGTAAGTGCATGTCTTTGGACTGTGGGAGGAAACCGGAGTACCCAGAGGAATCCCACACAGATACAGGGAGAACATGCAAACTCCACAACGAGAGACAGAGAGGCCCAGGCCAAGGTGGAATCGAACCCAGGCCTTCTGGATGTTATTCTGTGAGGTAGCAGTGATAACCACCGTGCCACTGTCCCTATATTGAAAATAATGTCGGTCTGTCTGATTACTTTTGGGAGACTTTGTACAGAAATGCCTCTATGAACATTAATTTGAAGACCAAGTTGACATCTGTGGAGCTTCACCGCATCCCGCACAGCACAGCCATCAATAACACTGCAGTGCCCTCTAGTGGCGACAACATAGTGATGCTTCCACATCAGACCAGGGTAAAAAAGGACTCCAAATAAGAGACACAAACTCAAACTTTTTTCTGTAGGTCAACTTGTCTATTTAATATATAAAATACGGTAAAACATACGCAAAAAGGGGAGGGTAAGAGGGGACCAATGGATACTTTGGTACAATAACAAACACTTTTTTTTTTGTAAAAGCAGTATAGAATTTGTAATAACATATCAGTGCATACTTTATTTATGAAAATATACACAAATTGTATATCATTCTCCAAAAACAACAAAAAAAATATCTTTACAACAAAAAAGCAGACTAGCCGAACACAATATATTAGCTATAATTTATTTAAACTTTTTTCTCCATTTCATTTTTTTTCTCTTAAATGTTATCCTGTGTGATGTGTTTTTGTGTCAATATTACATTTTATTTCCTATAACATGATTCACACTTCTCTTGCTTTGAAACGCCCATGCATTGACATAATTGTGTCTGGTCAGAAATAAGTTAGACGTGTCACGCTGCCCCCCCCCCCGGACTAAGAGGTTTGTACATTGGACTCAAAGTTTGCAGCATTGAAGCGGTTTGTCGACTCATTCAGCACCTCCATCCACAGCCACACGTGGAAGCTAATATCACTACTTTTGTGTGTTGCTTGTTACGTGTCATAAAAATCGTGCAACATTAGTAACACCCTTTTTTGAAGAAGAACAAAAAAAACCCAAAAAGAGAAAGCAAAAAATATATTTATAGAATATTCTTATATAATAAAATAAAATTCCAAAGAAAACAAGATGTCTAACCTACACAAAAAAAACAAACAAAACAAAACAAAAGAAAACAGAAAGAAAAAAAAAGATTTCTATATCATCACAACAGCTACCAGCAGTGTGGCTGTGGTAATGATGATAATAATAATAATAATATCAACTGTCAGAGAACAATTAAAAACAGACTGTCACCAGCACAAATTAACACTGGAAAGTGAGTGAGACTTCTAAACATCATTGTACAGGAGCATGTATCGCTTTTTCAGGGGGATGCAAGTTCTTGGAACGGTTTCTCAGCGCGATTGTCTGTTGTGTAATTACGACGACCCCCAGCGTTGTTCTAAAGAACACCTGGGGGCTTCACGAGAGCTCTCACCTGCTCGCTGACAAACAATCTCATTTCTTGGACAAACCTGTGACTTGCAGACTTAAACGCAGGGTCAAGTTTTTTTTTTTTTTTTGTTTATTTTTTATATTTATTTTTTATTTTTTTAATTTTTTAATTTTTTTTGTTCGAAGCTCAGGGCACAACAGTCTTAACAGTCAAAGTGTTTACACTCTGGGGATTTATGTTCACTCTGCCAAGCGCTCAGAAAAGCAATATTGACACTCAGACTTGTCACAGAGGATGAGTGTGTTTTGTGTGTCTGTGTGTATGTGTGTGCGTGAGAGAGAGAGAGAGAGTGAGTGACAGACGGAGAAAAAGGAAATGAGAAATCACTGATGAACTGAGGGGCCGATGATGGCAGCAGTGGGAGATGAAGCTGCAAGTGGAATGGGGGGGGGTTGTGTTACTCATGGAAATGACCCCAAAATAATTTGACATGCCATTTCAGCGCTGATACCCGCTGTACACGAAGTGAACAGAAAAGGAGTGTGTAATGAAATGTGTGTGTTTGCGTGAGGGGCGTTTTGAGATTAAGCTTCAGGAGAGGAGGGGGGAAATAAACAACCCCCCCCCCAAAAAAAACAACAAATCAAAAGAGTGACGGGGGTGAGAGAGGTGACGCGGGCCTGCCCATGAGAAGGATGTGGTAGCTGGATGCGGTAAAACCTAAAGTCGACAAGTCTGCGTTGGATTTGGGAGGTAGTCATTAAAAGATCAAGAGCCATTCTGAAACCTCCGGCTTAGTGACAAATGACACCCAAGTTCCAGTGCTTTTAACAAGCAAATGGACGGAGGCTGAGTGCTTTTAGGCAAAATAAATATATGAATTTGCACTTTTGACCACCACGTCTTAAAAAAGAAAAAAAAATCTAACCATTAAAACCATAAATCAACCGTTGCCACCTTTATAGAGTAGAAAAATGACATCCTTCACTTCTCTTTCTTTCCTTCATAGTCTTGTTAACTCTCCATAATATAAAATCGCAGCCAACCAGTGACAGGCGGAGGAGAGATCCTTTAAATATAGAAACATGGCTTTTAATAGGAGGAAAAGGCAAACCTCTAAAACAAAAAACTGGGGTCAAGGGAAATCCTTGGCTTGCTTAATCATAAACTTTCTGTATGTGTGTGTTCTAGAGTTTGACTGATATCACTGAAATGGATAATACTTGCACTTATGCACTAAAGTTGCAAAAAACATAAACAAAAAAAACAACTAACAAACAAACAAAAAAACCCAGAGTAACTGGCAGTGGTTGCATATGCAAAAAACTCCACTATACATAAATTTGACTATTATGTGATGTTAAACTTATAAAAGATAAAATGGGATTTGCAGCTTTTTATGAATCTTTATTTTTCAGCAACTTCTATAAAAACAGGTAGTGTTACTCGGCTATTAGTAAAAAATAACTTCCATTTTTATACGACTATTCTCGTAGAAAGTTAAACGATCAAATTAGGTTTTGAATAAAGTTGCAAAGTAGTCCTAAAATAGGAAATAAAACTTATTATGCTTATCCAAAGTATGCATGCTCACATTAAACATGACATGCAATCTCTTCAGACTGCCCTAAATGTTCAGTTCAGTTTCTTTTTTCTCCTCTTGGTTCTGTACAGTCAGCAGCTACCTGCTGTTCCAGTCTTTTGTTTGTGAGGGGCAGCCAATGGGGGGGGCTGTTATTTTTTTTGCTTATATTTTGTGTTATCAAACTAAATTAACTAAATTACCATAGTTCATAAATTATGTCAATTAAACTACATTAAAAGTGAATTTTGAGAATACTAAGTGCAATATGTTACATGTACCTGCCATTATCAGATTTTTAGGTTTTATCCAGCCAAGCATATCAGTCTAACTCTAGTGTGTGCGTGCTGTGCATGTGTGTGTGTGTGTGTTAGAGGTGGGAGTTAAGGTAAAGTGCCCTCCATCAGTGACAGAGTCCTAATCATTGCTCACTCAAAACAGTCCGAGTCACCGCGGCTACGTCTTCCTTTCCTGCCTCTACAACACCCTCTCTGGGCTTGTCCACATATTACACTTTATATACATACATAAATAATAATAATATAAAAGAGACCGATCCACTGAGAATCAACATTGGTTTTTTTTTCTGCTTCCTTAAGGGATATCCTGCCGAATATATAGTTTATATATACAATCCCTGTCGTCTGGTGTAGTCTCTTGCCACAGATGCAGAGCTGCCCTTGCTACTGCCTGAAGCTGTTTAAATATATACTTGAATATGATTTCTTTTTTTAAACCTTCAAAAAAAAAAAAAACCTTATCCCTGTCACACAAAAGCCACAAAGGTTACAGATTGCTTATATACATGGTACCTCACGATTCTCCCCCTTTGAACATCAGCTATCTATTCAAAACATGAATCGCTTCACAAAAATAATTTCACCTGTGTGCGTCGCAGGTGTGTGTTCAAGGACAAAATTGAAAGTGAAGATTTATCCAAATTCAGTTGGTTTATAAAAAAACAAAACAAAAACAAAAAAACACTGAGGTAACAAACCCGTATACACACACACACACACACACACACACACACACACACACACACACACACACACGCGCGCGCGCGCGCGCGCACACACACACCTTTCTCAGCATCTGTAGTTGACACGATGTGGGCGAAACGAGGAGGATCTGCGTCATGTGTCGTTGAGCTGTGGCAGCTCGTCCCTGATTCAAAGAAAAGCAGTCTTTTACCTCGGCAGCAAATCACGTTCCTCGTTTCACAGCTCGCCTGCGTCGTTCTGATGAAATAAAGACCCGGGCGTCACCATTCTTGCACGGGACCAAATGGCCGGCCGACTTGACTGAGGAGGGAGGCGAGTTATTTAGTGTCTTCATATTCAAAACGAATCCAAACTCTAAATGTCAACAGTCAAGACAGAAGGACAAAACCCCACGCTTTAAAAAGAGCAAAGCTGCTCCTCTTAGAAAACAAACAAAAAAAAATCTAGAGTGATAGCAATACAACTGTGGACGGGCGGATGTGTACAAAGATGTGGACTCATTGGGTGGCACTGTTTTAATACAGTGCTGTCATATTTAATCAAAATCTACTGTGGATAAACAGACAATATGGATATGGAGGTGGGAGATCGCCCCCAGCCGTGAATCATGCCAGGGCATGCTGGGAAACAAAGTCTGGCTTGTCTGCTTTTCCAGAAACTGTCAAGAAGTCCATGTGTTCCTAACCACTGTGGCCTGATTACAAACTCATTCACTTCTATCCAAATCCAGCTGAATGATGTCCAGCATGGTCTTTATTCTGATAAATAATTCCTGCTCTTGTCGGGTTTGCTGTGTGTCAGTGAGAATACATTACAGTTCAAATGTGAATGCACATTGCCATACGAGTGAGTGTCCACATGTGCGACATGAGAGTATGATAGCATCCTTGTGTTGTGTATGTATGCATGTGAGGTTTACTGTGTGGACAGCAGGTTACTGAGTTGGTGGTGGGTGTATTATGTCTGTGTGTGTGTGTGCAAGGTGGGGACTGGGGCTGTTGGAGCTGGTGGGGCATGTACACAATCCACAAGTACACATCTCCATCCTCCATCTGTTCATTGATCTATTTATGTGACCCAGGTATCCAGTCTCATTCTCTTGACGTTGGTCCCATCTTGTTCTTGAGGCTCTGCTGACGAGGGCCGCAGGAGGACCATAGTGGGCTGCTGGGCTCCGGCACCGACCTGGTGGTGAAAGTCCGGACCCCCGCCTCGACCCTGGGTGCCATCGTCCCGGTCGCTGCCTTCATATGAGCTGCCATTGCTGCTGAGACTGTCAACGGGTGAGCGGCCTTGGCCTCCTGCCTCGAGACGCAGAGTACCAGGGTAAGCGACGGACACCAGACCTTGTCCCTGGACTTGACTCTGGCCCACTCCACCTCCAACCACCCCACCGATGGAGCTGGGGGTGCTGCGGTCGCGGTTTGGTGAGACAGGTTCGGACTTGATGTTGACGTTGGGATTTGTGTTGACTGTCAGTGCAGCACCCTGCACTCCCACTTGCCTGGAGAGATGATGGAAGAGATAGGAGAAAAGAGCAAAAAGTGTTATGACAGTATGAAACTACACAACTGCGCGTATAATCCATCAAAAATATATGAGAGCAAGACCTTCATTAGACAAAAGTTTGCAGGGATGAAACATAGAGCTCAGCCAATTACTTAAAAAAAATAAAATAAATCAACATCAATGAATGGTCGCTTTCAAATGAATGCATCACGGTACTCAGTAAACATATAGTGGACTTGTAAAAGGAAAAGAAGCATTTTCAAGCAAAAGGCACCCAAGGTAACACTATACACTTGGAACATGAAGGCTTGTGCAGACTTGAGCACATGGAGAACAAAGACACAAAGAACAGATAAGGCCACATTTGAGGCCACATTAAAGCAAAGGCCATAAGCCATGCAGCTGAAACACTCCTGGATACTGAGTTTGGTCCCTTAAGGTCCACGGCTGAACATCAGAGCATCAGAAAACATGCTCAAGTCAACAGTCAGCGGATCCAAGTAGCCAAACAAGAACAAGAACTGTTGCATTTTGTATTTGTTCTACTTATTTCACCACCTACAAAACAAACAAATAAACAAACAAATCTTGATTTAATCTTGAATTATATTCCTCCGGGAAATTTTAGACACAGCAAAAAAAACAAGGCAAACCAAAACTACAATTAACACACGACTTCTTATCTTAGGCAAATATGGGCCAGGGAAGCCTTGGTTCAGGGTACTGGTTTCAAACTCCTCAATAGGTGACCAACAGAATACAATATATGAAATGAAATAAAAACTATACTGTCCTCTCACACCTGATTTGATAGGGCTGCTTTTCTCCGCGCCTGGACCACTTCCACAGCTCTTTAATGTGCAAATCTGTGCTTGTGTTTTTTTTTTTAGCTCCATCTGTCCATTTTTCACCAGGTGTCCCCGGATTTGTTCTCAGGAAGCAGCTCACTTTTAGTTTCCCTGGACTCAAAAGAGCCTTTACCCCCCTCCCCACCCACCCACAAAAAGTCACAAATTTTTGCATCTTCCATTCTCCTGTTTTTGTGTCTGACCCAGCTGCTGCCGTATGAGAGTGGCTTCTGTATCCAAAACGGGCAGCTAAAGCAGCAGCATGATCTTCCTTCTTTAAAGTCACTGGCAGTTTTTCATACTGTCCCTAATTTTTTTGCCAATGCCACAAAAGTTTGTGTGGTGTGGGTTGTTTCCCTTCTGATACTTCTTTTTGGGGTTATTTTTGCCTTTAATGGATAGCAGTACAGTGAGATTGACAGGAAAAGTGGGGCGAGAGAGAGAGAGAGAGAAGGCACACAGGTCAGACTCAAACCCGGGCCGGCTGCATTTCAGCCATGCTGCACTGGGTCGTCCGCTCACCCACTGAGCCAACCCGGCACCCTGATCCCCTCTGATATTTAAACATTACATTACACTTGATTTTATTTGATCAGATTATTACAAATTTTGCAGCAGCTCTCTTAAACCATAAAGCAGAGTCGACAGTGTCACAACAGAGTGTAAATTATTACACTCTATTGTTAAATATGATAAATTGTATTCACTCGCTGTTGAAGTAAAAATTAGGAGTTTGAAAGTTACATCAAAATAAAACTTATTTTTGCAGATAAACAGAAAATATTTAGACACATTTTTGACACCCCCAAAATGTCCTTTTCTGATCTCAGGGGATTAAATTTGACCTGATTATGACAAGATGCACATGCCACTCACCAGATACATGTGACACATTCTCAAGTTTTGAAATTATCAATCCACACCTAACTCCTCGACTGAGCTGCTCTGGAGATCATTTTGCACATGTGCCCTACAATACTCAGGACAATCATGCGGCAAAAATCTTTCGTCTTTGTCACTGCCTCTACTTCTACCTGCCAAGACTCTTTGATCAGCCCCCCCTCCCACCCTTGCACTCAGCCTTCACCGCCTCCTCCTCCTCCTCCGCTGGCTGGAGGCTGATTCGAACCTGTCACTGAGGCTGACACCTAATGTTGACGCTGCGCTGTGGCTCTCTCCTTTTAACGGTGTCGACATGATTTTTCGGATTGGGCTCGTTCTATCTTTCCCTCTCCTCGAGCTTGACATGGTAGATCTGAATTTGAAGCTCCCAATTACTGCGTTTCGCCCCTTGGGTGTGTTCTAATATGTCATATCATGAGCCATCTTCACCACTGTATCTCTAATATTCCCTCAATTACTGGCAGACTGAGAAGGGAATTTAAGATAGGACTCCTCCAGGCGATCTGGGTTCGTGGCACTCAAATGTGCTCGCTGTCTTCCTCGGTCTGACATACACTTAAAGTTGTGCACTCTTACTGCCTTACATACAAATGCTCCTTCCCTCCTGTACTATCTCTCTCTCTCGCTTGCTCTCTCTCTCTCTCTCTCTCACACACACACACACACACACACACACACACACACACAAAATCCCCCGGTGAGGGTGAGGCTCACACAGTCTCTCTCGTACCCACTTCATCAAACCTGCACGTCGTGGCTCGGGACGGTACAGGTAGATGGATGATGGTGCCACAGGGGTGCCGTTGCTATGGCGAGTGAAAACGGCTGAGTCAACAGTCCGGTGACAGTGATGAAGGCGAGAGCGGCAGGCTACCCCCCGAGCACTAACAATACAGCGAGCACAGCCAGAAGCAGACACTTGGTTACAGTGCAGTTTAGTGAGCTGCAGCCGCGTTTCCCAAAATGCTCTGCTTTTCTGAGGGTGAGATCGGCAAAAAAAAGTTCTTAAATTCCAATCAGACTGTTGTCCTGAAGGCTGTCACTGAAACAGTAGTGCATTTGTATTGCTGGAGTTCTTGTTTTTTAAGGGGTGTAACACATTAAGACGAGTTTACTAATCATGAGGAGTCCTACTCATTCTGCTGCTCAGCAAGAGCTTTTTCAGGGCTGAGAAATTAACCCTGATGATGTAATAGTGATGCTATTAGTGTTATTTTAGCTCAACAGAAAGCCCATTTTGCAAATTGGAGCACAGAATGAAGAAATAAACAGATATTGGCATAGCCGCCTGTGACGGTTCACTGACTTCCACGTTCCTCAGTCAGTAACTGCAATCAGTCTCTTCGTCAGATTTAAAAAGTTAACTCATATGCATTAGCACCTTTAGAATGTGTTGTAACGTGTTCAAGTTTTGTAGCATTCATATGGACGTCTTCAACCTTTGAATACATAAGTTCAGTGAATCTATCCGTGATGCGTATATTGACAGACAGGACTCATGGGTTTTACGCATGAGTAAACAACAAACCGCTCGTGTTGAGGGTTAAAAATACAAAAACATTATTTATTGCTTGACGCCATCATACATTTGTTTCTTTCTCACAACTAATCACTGCGATATGGACTTTTATTTACTTAACAAAAAAAAAAAAAGTTGCTTAATTTCAATAACAACTTTGCAGTTAACGTTTCCTTTGTGAGGCAGATATTTTGGGAAAGCAGCATGCTGCAGCTGTGTGGCTTAAGTGTAAAGAGTACTGTACCAGCAGAGGCCCTCCTCCCTACCAAAGAGCAAGTTGGGCTGAGAAGCCAAGCTGTGGAGGGAGGTGGAAAAAGAGACAAGCAAGTTTTAAAAAGCTAAAACAGCAGGGGGAACGGTGGGATGGACGCCAGTCACGGTCGATCCAGACATGCTTACGACAAAAAACAAAGGGTCTTAACTGCTTCGGTCAGGCTGGGTTGTTGTTAGAGGCAGAGTTGTGCGCACCAAGATGTACATAAGCCTGTGCTGACAAAATGTGATTGCCATCCGCATAAAATGCATTTCTACAGTCACTTCTAGTAAAGCTGAAATAGCTGGGTTTTCTTAAAATGGGATGAGGCTCATTGGCAATCTGCAGTGCAGACTCTCACTGAAGGAATATACCACCAATTTTCCAACATTCCAGGCCTTTATACTTTTAAAATCCTATTTGAAATTATTTTCTTCTTTAACATTCTTTTGCTTCTGTGTTAGTTGTGAATTTGGAATAAGTTAATGCTAAAGAGTCTGTTTATTAAACTTGAGACCATGTGGTGCCAAAAACCAGCTTGGTGCTGCTAAATAAAGATTTCTGAGCTCCATTAAGTAATTTTGCATTTTAACAACCTGTGACCATCTCATATAAATGTAATGGATAAATAAACAAATGGCACACACTTAATAGAACTGAAATTGTACTTTTATCTTACAGGTAGAGGGAATTATAATGAAGCCCCCATGGTTTCCAATCTGGGGTCTGAAAAAATACTGATTTTAACTGATCAGCCTCTGACAGCATGTGCGCACCATGCCCTGCCAATAAACAGAGTGTTCTCCTAGCAATGTATCAAAGCGTGTACTGTGCTGGTCACTAAAAAGGTAGAAACTAATAAAAGAATCAATCAATCCATACTGATTGATTAGTAGTTACACACGTTATATGGATGAATCAAGTGGATAAAACAATACTTGTGCGTTAGAAAACAGCCACCACTAAAAGTGGGGCTGTTTGTTTCCTGTGAATGTCCCAAATGATGGTTGTGTTGGCTGATGAGCATCAACGCGGTGAGGAAACAAACAATGATGACGTGTCCCGCAAAAACCAGTACGCAGAGATCACTTCTGCACAAACACACGAGCTGAATACGAGGCTGTGCAGAGAGGGGATTTAGGGGGCAGCCGTGACATTAACATTTAGATTAGGAAGTCATGTGGAAGATGACAGTCAACAGGTGTACGCCAAATTAACTGAGCCTGACCAGAAAAGCAGGAAATAAGCAGAATGACGGAACTAGTGGAAGACGGGATGATTAAAACAGGGGAAAGGGAGAGAGTAAGTTGACAGGAATCATTTCCTTGTGAAGCCTGCGGTGAGGAAAAGTGTGGCCGACAGCAAAGGCGAGGCTCGCAGCCAAGCCGTCAATCACCATTTGATTGGAAGAGCTTGTTTGCTCGCTGTGGGGCTGCGGTGTGATGAAATCAGAAACAAAGCAGAGCAGTCTGGGCTGCAGAAGTGCCCACGTCTGCTCATGCTGTCCTTAGGAAGGCACGATTTTCCGTTTTGCCGAGAGAACAGTTTGGCGTGCTGGGAAAGCGTCCCACATTTCTGTGGTGCTTGCTTGTTTTCAGTGGCAACGATTCTGTTATTCTGATCCCACACACAACACAGTAAACCTGCCTCGTGTCAATTCCAGTGTCACACCTGAGGGTGCTGAAACTCTGCCACAGTCAGCTTATCCTGACTACCAGCTAGATCCTGCTTATTCAGTAAAATTATGATTATTTTCAGTGTTTTAAGGAATGTCTTGGTTATTTTAAAGCACAACAGTGAATCTAAAAGAAATCCTTAGTTAGAGCAGCTAAAAAAGTTACTAAAATATGTTAATCAAATAATCTTTCAAGCAAAGAAGGCAACTTTCAGTGTTTCCAGGAGCTCAAATGGGAAAATTTCCTGTGACTACTTGAACATGTTGATCACCTTGAGCTGAAGACATTGCCGTTTTACAGAATGTTTCTGAAATCCTTGGTAAGTTAAGAATAATCTTGATATGAAAAATACTCCATATTGCCGCCAGTGGAAGAAACAGTTGTATTATTATAGCCAACACTCAAGGAAATGACTGCTGGCTGCTTTTTCAGGATCTCTGAGTGGTTCCACTGATTTGTTTGCAGAAGGATTTCATACAATCTGGACTGCCATTTGTTAACATTTACAAGGCGATATGAAGAGTTCTGCTGCATATGAGCCGGTGGTGACTGTTAACTATATGCTGCTTTTTCAAAGATGCTCAGCCCCCTGGAGTCACAGCTGTTGTATACACTAACAAACAACCCATTATCATATTTTCCTGGATGATTTTCAGCTCGTCAGACAGAGGAACAAATAACAATCTCTCTGCTGACAGCTAGAATTATTCTGAGTGTCTTTTTTTTAAAAACACATTTCTGTTATTTGTTTTATTTTTAATCTATTTTTGTGATCAAGATTCTGTGCCACTCTTCAACTGACATACATACATTTGTAGCAAGTGGATAGCAGCACTTTAATAATGCTTTTTTCAGTGTGTATACCAGTAATTTACAGGCACTTAAGTGATCATCAACTGGAGATCAATATATGTTTTCTACAGAAATCACTCAATTTGACAGTGATTCTATACTGTCAAAGTCTAAATTATTCTTTTAGTCACGCTCAGCGTAGGAAATTCAGACCAGTGTGTATCTAAGCAGTTCAATCTTGTGTCTGACTGTCAGCTGAGAGTGACAGCTAAATGGCTGAAAAGTAACATTTTAATGCAACAGTGTTGGTGGCGCACGGCTGTGCACTGGTTTTGTGTTAGGAACTGAAAGCAGCACCCAGAGACTACTTTCATTCAGGAACATAGCAAGGTGCTGCTGCTGTCACACTGAAGCTTCTTCCTCTTTGTTGATGACACTTCCAAAGAGCTTCAGATCTAAGCTTTAGGTGGCATTAAAAACTCCTAGAAGCAGACTAGTCAACGGATGATCTGGGAGGATAAAAAAAAAAAAAGAAGAAGAAAAAAAAAGGTGCTTTTGCCTCAGCAGAACTGAATGAGCAACGATATACAGAGAGCGCAAAGCAACAGGCATTGCATCAAACATACAAATGCAGAGAAAAGACTGGCTGATATTGTGTTTGTCGTGTAAGTGCATCTATTTTGTATTTCTTTGGGTTATTTTGGTCACAAACTGTCAAGTTATTATAGACTCATAATCGACTGTGTGAGTATAATAATTTGACAGGTAAACGGTGTGGCAGGGCACCAGATGCTTATCATGTCATTCACCTCAGGTTAGCAGCAAAATTGGAGATGCAGTTAACCATCTCCGCATTCTGTTTCTCTGCACCCCACATGCTGTGGAGAAAAAGGGGGGAGGGAGGACAAAACAAGAGGCAGTTACAAGCTGCTCCCCCACCCATACATTAACGTAGCATAACTAGAATGGTCACATAAACACTTTTAAGTCTTAACTTAATTTGTAAGGTAAAAATGTAATTGATCAGGCTCAGGTAAAGGTTACCTCAATTCTGCAAGTGTAAAAATTATTTGGTAATATTTTACTTTTTAAGTAGCTTTCATGATCTTACAATGCACTAATAAAGAGCAAATAGGCAAAAAAAACTTCACCTAGCTAAGAACGACTTACAATGAATGTCTTGACAATCATAAAAACATACTGCCAAATACAAGCATCCAACTGAAGGAAAGGACCCACCTTTGCAGTTGTGTTTGCAAATAACTTAGGTGTTATAAAGCTAGGGCACTTTACACAAGGAACTGTTTTCATCCATCACTTATCTGCTTCCTGTATTGCACTAAGTTGCAAATAAAAAGCTGTTTAAAAAGTAGCGTTTCAGTGTTGTATATTCAGATAAAATATGATGGCTTGACTCGGCTAATAATGTCTGATCTGTAATAAGTTCTGACTCATTAAATGTCTGGTCTTCTGAAAGAGAGCTTTGATGAATTCTCTTAAAGCACATTTTAACCATGCAGTGCAATTAAGCTTGCTAATACACACCAACATACACCTTTTTTATGTTATATCCGGCAAGGAGTTATGGTTTTTGGCAGCATTTGTGTGCATGCGTGCGTGTCATTCTGTCTGTAAGCACGATAGCTCAAAAGGTTTTGAATGAATTAGGATAAAACTCTGTTGGGGTGTAGAGTGGGGGTCATGTTAACGGTCCATTAAAATTTGTTTTACATCCACCAAGTTCTTCAAGGTCAACCTAATGGTTTATTGGTGGAAACTTGACAAAAAGCCTTATATAAAAGATATGATTCTTACAGGTCTGGTGTGAGTTGCCCACATATAGAAGGTACTGTATAAAGATTTATTATGTCACATTTGACTTCTGACCTTTCCTTCAAGGTCAACAGACTGATCTGAAGGTCAAAGTGACAATAATGTTTCTTACTGCCATTGTTTCTATTGAAACCACATAGACATATAGGGAATGATATATGTGGATTCCAAATACAGTATAGTGTAGTGTCCTGAAGGACCTACTAAAGGCAAACCTAAGAATCCCTGTGTTGGTGGGCCATAGGTGCAGTGATGTTTCCAGAATCTATTGGTTTAAAGAAAAAAATTTTTTTTTTTTACCAAATTGTTGAAATTCTGGATGGTAAACTGTGTTCTAAGGCTGACATATTAACTGGAAAATTAAAAAGACAACTTTACAAAACGGGAATGACAATCCACCTTTTATAGTTTAAAACTTGAGTGCCACATCACACAGCTGGAAGCAAAGCCTTGCAACCAGGAGCTAAAGAGTGGGACCGCAGTGGGAGGTGGAGCTGAGCAGGGTGAAGTATCTAGGTCACCACAAAGATGAATCAACCACAGCTTGGGTGATGTTAAGGCTTTGTATATGAGCACGTGTTATGGTTTGTGTAATGAATCATGTGACATATGCGGTTGCTATAAAAGGTTTAATGTTCAGGTGTTTCAAGGGAAAGGCCAAAGGTCAGGAAACTCATGGATCTCAATCTTAATTATGTATTTGTTATAGTAAAAAAGAAAAAAAAAAGAAAAAAAAAGGGCACTTACACCAAGTTACTGAGTGATGCCAAGCTCAGTTGCTGTTGCTGCTGCTGTTGTTGTTGCTGAGAGACTGCTGGTTGCTGTTGCTGTTGCCAAGCAGCCATGTTGCCAGGCACCAGCCCTGGTGGCGTGAACGTCTGGAGCGCTGTGAGATCTGCACTCGTCAGCTGGTACTCTGAGATTAAGGGATGGAGAGGGAGATGCAGAGGGAGAAAGGCAGAGAGACGAGATGGTGAGGAGGGGTGAGGGGGATTGTTTTACATCATACAAGTTTCGGGTGCATCAATATTAATCAGCACTAATCCATATTAATGGAGACCTTTGAAGTGGAATCACTCCAGAAGCTCTCACACAATGAACAAAGTGAATATTCATAGTGGTTTGTGGCATTACACTACAAGGTTTCTGAGTTTTGCTGCCTTTGACGACTCACCAGTGTTGTAGGCCGTCTGCATGCCAGAGAAGGGCGCTAGGAGACTGGGTGTTGCCACGGAGACCACTGGTGTGGTGAGTGGCTGTGCCACCTGGGAGCCACCTAGCCGCTGAGCATTCTGGGAACACAAAGAGATGGACAGAGGAAGCTGAACACTGGGGCACTTGAAGTAGAAAAGGTGATTTTAAAAACGAAGTCTGCATATTGATAAAAAGTCGATTTTCATGAGAACATTCTGAGGAAATATAAAATTTACTTTTGGCATAATCATCTGCATCCCCCTCTGCGTACAGTGCAGTCAGTCCATGCGAAAACACTGGGACTGTGAAACAATATCTCAATGCTTCTGATGTTAAAATGTTGAGGAATCTCTGATAACGCACACAGGTATTTGAAGAGAGGGTTTGGTTATAAATCTCTCAGATGGATGTTTTAGCCAGAATAGTTTCATAGATCCAGTGTTGTGGCTCCGTGAGAAAACCTGGTCTGGATCCACAGCAAATCATGTCTTTTTCTCCTTATATGGTCTGAGTGTAGAGGTTCACGGCACATGACTTCATCCATTTTCAACAGCAATAATGATAATGGTTAGCATGTGCTTTTCACTGTACAGCAGAGAGAATGCAGAGACCTTGCAATGTAACCAAGAGCAGGTCAGCTACTACTGAAATATTTCACTATAAACACAGCTTGTTCTACTTCTACTCCAAATAGAAACAAACACATTATCTGCATTATTCTACTCTGTGCTTTAAAAGTAGAAGTGCAGCAACTCTAATTAACGTGCAGCTCTCAGTTTTACTGACACTTTTGAAGTTTTATCAACAGACTAAGTAAAGAAAATGACCTAATAACTAAAACATGATATAATAAACATTTAGATTGTTTCACTTTGCCTGTGCAGGGCACTGGAAGATTCATTATTCATCATGCCACAGCCAGAAGCATATCTGCTTCCAGCAAGAAAATCCAAGCACCTCAGTACTCTCTGAGGTGTTTTAACTTTTCTATGACACTTTAACATCGGCGTGCAAGATGAGAAATGTCTCGCATCTCAAGGTGGCGTTGGCACGGCAATGCTGTCACCAGGGCCGGGTGCTTGTGTTATGTAGCATCACGGTGCAAGGTGTTATGAGAGGCATCGCTGTGCTGGAGAATCATGCTGACATGCATCGACAAGGCTGACAGAAGAGAGACGAGAGGGGATGAATGTGTGTGTAAGGAAGTGTCTTTATTCTCTGTGTGTGTGTGTGTGTGTATAAAGAGGAATGCAGGGAATGAATACACAATGTGAGGTGTGTGTTTGCTCGAGACGTGGGCTTATTTATGCAAAGAAAGACCCATGAACCTGTCAACCTGTGTGTGTGTGTGTGTGTGTGTGTGTGTGTGTGTGTGTGTGTGTGTGTGTGCATGTGTGTCTGAAGGGGTCAGCATATCTGAGTCTAACACGTCCATCTGTGTTCCAGGTTGGAGACTTTGTGAGCTTTCCTCACTCTGATCCTCAGAGCATCGACACTCGGATGAAACCAAACATGCACATGCTGAGCAGCTTTCACACACAGCAGAGAGTCAGGTGGTTGCTCCGGTTCCCTTGATATTTCCTATCTACAGACTATTTGTGCTTCACAAATGTCACTTAGGCTAGGCTCAACTGTCCCATAAATACAAATATTTTTTCATTTAATTTGCTTTCAGGTTTTGCTTCTCAATAATAGTCCATAAATAACAGAAACTAGAGGGTGGGATAGCATAATTGTCAAAAATGGCAGGCTGCTTTCAGTAGAATATATTTCAAATTAAAGGACAAAAGCACAGTCTTGGTTTAAAAAAATACTTTGGTAGTCTTCATACTTTGGTAAGACTTTACAAAGAGCACCACCAGTACGAGGATTTAAGAAGATGGAAACACATTTAAACGACAAAATTAAAGGTTTGCTGGCAGAATTTGTTTTTTAAGTCCGTCGCTTCTTGTGTTTTTATATTACATGTGACGCTCATCCCAGCTAAGAAATAAACAAAAACTCTTGTGAAAAGGTGATTTGTCATTTGTACACTTTTACCATTTCTGTACAGATTAAATATACAAATATACATTGTAATTATCTGAGATTACAAACAAGCTTGAAACACTTTTGTTACCACTGCATAGTTAAGGTTAATTGTTACCACCTGTTTCCAGTCTCACTGCTAAGCTAAAAGGAAGCTTCATATCACATTTTACAAAGCAATATAAGGCTATCATTAAGTGGCTTTTGGATGCAACATTTAACTAATATTGCATAATAATGATATTGATCTATTCATTTAACTTTGCAAGAAACCACCTAAGCATATTTTCCAAGTCAACATAAATGTCCTCAAATTGCAAGGTAAGATGCTAGTTAATCAAATCTAAAAGATGCTTAAAAATAATTTAACAGTGCCCTTTAAAACTTTTTATTCTACATAATTGAGAGCGCATCTGCTGAAAAGCTTTTCAGTCTACTTGTACTACAGCCATCAATATGCATTTAGTTCTTTGTTAAAAAATTATGTCTGTCAAATAAATGGAATATTAAAGTCCTTTCAGTGCTGAAGCCTATTAATTAAGCATGCAAGGTATGTTGCCATGCAGGGCCTGCCTTTCTTATTTATTCTGTATTGTTCTGAGACCTTCCCAGACTTGAAGTTCAAGTCAAGTCTTGTAGGAGTGAAATGTCAGTTTGTCTTTTCCATGACTTTATTCAAACCATAAGCTCTGCTGGGATTACAAATCTGATAGAGCCTAGCTTTTAGTGAAGCATGAATGTTATAGTCAAACTCTTCCAGGAACAGAAGCAAACAGATGATTTCTCCACTGACTGTATGTTGCTCTGATGCTCCAGTGGCTTTACTCCTATACTTCACATAGCACCAGTGCCATTGATTCAGCCCTGATGGGATGGGTTTGCAGACTGTGTCACACTCATGCTCGGTGAGATCACACAGAGTTTGGCACCACATCCATGAGCCTTAAACTCTAAAGGTCTATTCACCTCACTCACCAACTCCAGCTCTTCCTCAGTCTGCACGGCCGGTGGAAGAGGGGGGGGGAAACAAAGGGCTGTTAAGTTTCTATAAAAGCTAACTGCTATTGAAATATGAACACTCATAATTATAGGAGATGCACATCATGATAATAAGATACTGAAAATAGGACTTTTAGTTTTCAAGCATTGCAACAGAGATAATTGAAAAATTTACCCCTCAACAATGAAGTCAAGGAGAAAGCTTGGATCCAGTTGTCTATACATACTGTGTGCCAGGTTATAAACTGTACACCTTGTACGGGCAGAGATTGTTGCTTTCTTATGTTTACAGAATTCTGGCTGCAGTAATAAAAAATATGTAATAATAAGAAAGTTGGAGCCATATTTAGAGAAGTAGCGCAGACATGTAGCTTTCATTATTTATCTCATATTTTAAATTACATAAATTATTTCTGGCTATAAAAGCCATAGTAGCTACCGTAAAAAGGATGCAGTGAACATGTCACACTCGCTCCACCTGAATCATTTTTTATTTTCTGTCGTCTGAGCATTTATTTTTTTCCAGTGTGCAACTGAATTCACCGCCTGCACAAGCTTCTTATAGACCTTTTTTCAGCTTGATGAATGTCGACAGGTTGTCACTGGCATAATTAATATCCAAAATTTTCATACAAAGTGACCTGACTAACTCCTCATCTTTAAAGTTAAAATTGCAACAATGTAACCCATGAGTAAAACGAAGTGTTTTAAACACTTCTAAGTCCTGCTGTCAGAACCTGACACTCAAAAATATTCAGAGTTTAGTTGTGCCAGTAACTGTTTTAAGATAATTATCAAATACTACTTCAGCTGCCAATGGTGTGTCCCCCACAAAGTAGTGCTGTAGCACAAATAAAGATGAAATGGTTTGGCAACTTCATGCCGTGACTCAGACTGGAAGTGGTTAAAGAGAAGTAGCAGTCATGGAAATATGTTTTCATGATGTGACACATACTGCTGGAGGCTGACAGGATGTCCTCCTGGATACTGACTTACACAAAGATCCTGACGAAACTCTCCTACTGCAGCTTTCGTGCCATTTTTGTAATATATTTAAACTCTAAATTCATCACGTTGTTCACTCCGCATTGTGGTTGGTTTGGACTGTATTTGCAAGAGCTGACTATACCAAAGGCACCGTAACAAACAGTAATTTTGAGTAATTCTAAATTGAAGTGCTGCTTCCACTCGTGATCTCCTTACCAGCTGCATGAGGCTCTTGCCACTCTGCGAGGTGATGACCCTCAGGTCCGGCTTACGGCTGTTGACCATCTGAGGGCTGGGTGGAGGTGGAGACTTAGCTGCGACTACTTTCCCCAGGCTGTTGCCATTGGATACAGAGAGGAGGCCTGGGGAGGCCCTGGCACTGATGTAGCCATTAGCTGGAGAGAAACAAATAAAGAAAGCGAGGTTCAGTGAAGAGGAAGTGTAGGAGGACGTTGTGTGCTTGTCTGTTTTGATGTTTTGATGCTTCTACCTGTGAACTAGTGACTGTTTGTGCTTGTCTGCCTGGGTGTGTATATTCAGCTCTGCATGTGTATGTGTGAGAGACTTCTCATTAGCGAGTTGAGCGCTCTGTCACTCCACATGCTCGTCATTGTTTCAGTACCTCAAACAGTTTTTTTTTGTGGGTTTTTTTGCCAGCATTCTGATTCTCTGCAGCTTCTTCACATCAAAAACATGTCACGATCTCTCCAGAACTATCTTATTCCTTCTCTCTACATGTTTCCTCTTTTGTTTCACTTGTGTTGGCACTTGGTTAAAAGACAAGCATACAAATATCTGGACACTTGCCATCTAACGCTGTAAAAAAGATATACTCCTTAGGAAGTCAGCTTTCATTGTCACTGAGCCATTGATAGTTTTCTATGACCCAGTGAAAAATCCTCCAGGCAGTGTAACTATTACATTCTGCTTCCATTACTGTATATAGTGTATAAATAACCACTGTTGGATCACCAAAGGTATTTACACATTTATGACTGTGTAAATACATCTTTATAAACCTGAGACAAAGGCCTCCGTACACCATACCATCAATTCACCACAGTGAGAGCCTCTAAAACCAAAATGCGGGCCTTTGTATAAAAATGGCTGTAATTCCCAAACAGGTAATGCAAGGCTCTTTTTTTAGTTCTGACATTTTTGACCTTTTTACCTCTTAGTGTATGTTTCCCTTCCAAATCATTTGTTAAAGAACTCATTAAAATGAACTGATGTCAATTTGCCCAAAACAAGAATAGAGAAATTATCTCATTGCATTGTTTCGGAAGAAATTAAAACCTTTTCTGACCTAACAGAGAAGTCTGGTGGTGTTTTGTATATATTTTTATTAACTAGACATTTATGAATAGTCAAAAATAATTGATCAGTCAATCATTTCTGACTTTTATTTCTGTAGCTCTCAGCCAGAAGTCCTGTGGTTCTCAAAATGCAGCTCACCTAAAAGGCTCAGTCAATAATTTCCACTCCTAGTTTTAACAAATGCTATTCAAACAACAGGAAACAATACATTTGTTATCTATCATCTCACTCTATCAAGTCTCGAATACACACAATGCAGTTAAATGAATTGGTTGTAGTCTTTTTACGGGGTTGGCTGACAGTATTAACAAAGTTAAATATCAGTGCTTTTTTTGCAGTGTGAAAACATTTCCCCGCTCTTTGTCTCAATCTTTTACTTCAATAAGTGCATTCCAGCAACATGTTCGGCCACATTACAACATGTAACACCTGTTGAACGCACCCTCTTTTGAAATGGCACAACTGTCACATTCCAAACTCTAACACAGCCAAACAACAGTTACTCTAACAAACAACAAAGCCTGATCCATGACGTGCTTCAGTCACAGGAAAGCAGTGTACTGCACTGTACTACACAATGCTGTTTTCTTTCCCCATATATACTTATTTAAAATAGGTGTAAGTTATTATTTTCTTTAGACTAGTCTTACTAGTGAGTAGACTAGTGTTTACCTTTGTTTCTTTGTTAGCTTCTTATTCATTTTCAATGGAGTTCAAAAATGTGTTAAAAGGAAGTGAAGGATGGATTGGGTTGTGGTGTGGAGGGGGATGTCTGCTTGTCATAATAACAAGACTCCAGCAGACAGCAGCCTGTTTGAGGTTAAAAGACAAGAAGGCTCAAACAGAGACTCAGTCACAGAGTTTATAAAAAGGGACTCTCCCAGCCCTAACACACACACACACACACACACACACACGGGTGCACAGTATTCCCCTTGGACAGACAAGGGGTGTGTGTGATAGCAGATAGCAGTTCTCCATGACGCTGCCTCCAGACAACAGTGGCATGTGACTCTGCTTCATCTCAGTCTCACACACACACACACACACACACACACACACACACACACACACACACACAAAACAAAAACCTCACTACAACAACTAGAAGCAAACGCTACCTCTGTTATCAAATCAGCGGGAGGGAAGCTGGGCAGGGAGGAAAAACACAGTAGGAGTAAAGGAAGGCACAACAGAGGGATAAATGGAGAAAAAGGAAAAGAGCTTTAAGAGTTTAGAGATGCAAGGCGAGGCTTCTTTATGTGAAGCACCTTTAAACAACATGCGGGACAAAATGCTTTGTTACAAACAAAGACACAGATGAAATATGGAGACTCAGACAAACAGCTTTTAAAAAGAGTAAGATATGATTAAATAGAACCTAAATAGGATTAGATGAACAGTATGACAGAAAATAAAGTTACAATGCAGCACATGATAAGAACAAATTATCCCAAATGAAATTTAATTAAAGGAAGTAACAAAAGAAAAAAAATCCTAGGACTTGATTTAAAAGAGCTGAGGCTGGTGTAGACTTTAACTTATCTGAGACTATCCTGCAAATATATGAAGAGGGAGAGGAGAAAAAAAACTGAATGTTGCGTCTTCATGTTTAGTTTTGACTCTGGGGACATTAAGCAGACCTGCCCTAGAAGATTTGAGAGGTCTGAATGGTTCCTGAGTATCAGTAGAGTATCAGATAGGTTCTATAACATGATAAATACAAAGCAAGAAAGCTGAACACAAAAGAGATAAAAGAGCACTTATATGTTACTGTATAGTTGATACGAAACAAATCTTTCATAACCCTTTAACAAAAAGAAAACAAAACTAAAGAAGGAAAAATATCAGATGTCAAAAGAATTTCAAGTGGGAAAAAGGACGGCAAGGAATGACACTAGGATCACGCAAGAAGGAAAAAAAAGAGAGAGAATGAAGAAATAAACTAAGAACTACAGGCAGAAGAAGAAAAGGAAGGAGGGAAGGAGAACGCAAGTTGGGAAGGAAAAGGGAGACAGGAAACAACAGAAGGGGAAGGTATGTGGAGAGAAGCCGCTAGGAAGGAAAGACAAGACAGAGAAGGTACTGGAAGGACATGTGAATGCTGGGAGGAAAAAAAAGATGATGAGGAATGCAGCAAGGTAGAGACAGATGGAATGAGACAAGCAAGGAAGATAACAGTAGAGGATGACAGAAGGAGGTACTGTAAGGCAAGAGGAAGGAAGAAAAGAAGAGTGAGATGACAAGCGGTAGGAGATGATAAAAGAAGAATAGGATGATAGAAGTAGGAAAGGAAGCAAGGAAGGCGATAGAGCATGACCAAGACAAGAGGACAGAGGAAGCTAGGAAGGAAGAGGGCTTGAATAGGGGAAAAAAGAGGAGAACGTAAGCTAGGAATGGAGATGATGCAAGAAACAGGGATAAAAACAGAAGACAGAAGAAAAGGGGGAAGAAAAAGGAAAGAGAAGCTGCCAGCAGGTAATGAGGTAATGAGACAAGAGGTAGAGCGAGGCAACAAAGTGACCACATATTAGATATGATTGAAACAGAATGGGGTTAGAAAAAGAGTGGCAAGAATAATACTTAGGACAAAGAAATGAAGCACAGAGAGATGAAAGGGGATCTGGTTACAGAGACGGGGGGTGAAAATTTGGTAGCGACTGAGGAGACGATGGGGAGAAGCAGAGATGAAGAGAAGGGGCAGGAGAGGAATAAAGGATTTAAGGAATGAGAGAGAAAGTTCGGAAGAGGTGTTGTGAAAGGAGAGGAATTTGCTTCCCAGCAGCACCTGTGTCCTGTTGACGGTGAGCTATCACTACATCAGGTGATTCTGGGAAATCCTGCGACCCGCCACGTGTTTCGTGTTGTGCAACGTGCGCCGAGCGTTTGTGCATGTCTCTGACTGATGGGAAACTGTTGCTGGTTCACATTGTGTTTGAGGTTGTGTGTAAAGAGAGAGAGAGAGAGAGAGGTGGCGTTGTGGTGACCCGAGTCAGGGGCTGCACACAGTGTGAAACTGAGTGCATGTTTTACAGTTGCCACTCAAGCCAACGCCAAATACCCTCACAGAAAATGGAGTGCTGACAAGTTTGTGTACTTGTTGTGTGCATGTGTCTCTGTTTATACTACACTGCACAAGTGGCGGTTTTTCTGGAACTCACAGATGCAGATTATTGCTGCATTTTTGTGTTGACTACAGGCATTTTTACTAGACCCCAGACACATTCTTGTTTGTATATTTTAGGGTGTAAAACAATAAATTGTGGAAAAATGTGTAACTGAATGAAAAACATGGACATAGCCGCTGTGACATCACCCATTGGCTTTGGACTCCATATTCTGAAACGAATGTTACTTTATCAGCCAACACTGGCAAGCTTGAATAGCAAGCTGCATTCATAAACTGTATGGGGGCAACAGAAACACGCATATCAGCTAACTAGTCCTAAGTAACAGACTATCAGAATCAGAATCAGAAGCTTTCAAGTGCTTGATGAAATTATGACAGCTGCTGCTGGTCAGTGCGTTAGTGTTAGCAGTAATAAACATACATATATGCACCTATGTACACATATATAAACATCTATACATACACATACATACACACATATGCATACACACATCTGTACACTCATATATACATCTATGCTTACACATACATACACACATGCATACACACAGAAAGCATATTTACATTCCTCATATTCTCAGGGAGTGGACCAGTTATATAAATACCTGTTAATAAATAACGCAATTGTATTGAACAACGGTTTGAGGTATTGCAGAAGGAGAATATTTCACTAATTACTGAGGGGAGAGGCATGTGTACAGTCCAATTTCTGTTGCTCTGTGATTGTTTTATGGGATGTAGGAGCTGGTGAGTTAATGTGATGTGTTTAGTAGTCTGATAGCCCATGGATATAAACTGTTTTTTTAAAAACAAAAAAAATACTAGAATTTCACTCAAAAAAACTGAAGATAATCTATTAAAAATACTGCAAAAGGCTACAACAGCACTTTCACACACACAGTGAAGAGGTCCAGTTTAATGACACAAATTTTGGAGTCAGCCTCAAGTGGCCAGCAGAGGAACTGCAGTTTTTGCCACTTCCACTTGCCTTCATTTTTCAGCTCTGGAGGCTGCCCCTTGTTAATACATCACAAACCCTGGCATTCAAATGGCATTCATATAGCAGAAGAAAACGGATGGATGGGTGGATGGAACTAACACTATACCTCAGCTCTTACATAATGAAATCAAATAAATAAAAGATATATAATTTGATACTAGTAACCAACATAAATTTGGCTTAATCTGCTGAGGTCTGGAGAGTTCTGGCTCACTCACAGAATAAATTTGAATGAAGGGGACAAATGAAAAATATAAATACAACAAAAGACAAGTAGTAAGGCAAAAAAATTGGGTTTTTTAATAAGGAAAAACTGTCCTATTAACAAAAAGAAATTAATTTTGAATACGAGAAAGAAAATTCTCATGTCATCTTTAGTCTTCACTTTATTTTTAAGTTTGCTTGTAAAAGATCTCAAAGAGGGTTTTACCTGGTTAAATATAATAAACAGAAACAAAAAATGCTACAAGAAACAGATTAAACTTAACAGACAAAAGTTCAAACTTGCAGAGTTTACGCCCTGCAACAATAAAAGTCTGTTTGTTTGTTTTTTATTCTGAGCTGTTAAAAATAGCATACGTTTATTGAGTTGTGGACCCCGTGTTTTCAATCGTGAAGTGACTGTATTTTAATACTGCATGTGTTTATGTTTGTTGTTTACGCCGCGTCTCCAGAAGCTCGCACGGATAGAAGTCCTATTCTAAGCGTGAGTGAGTCACAGAAGCGCTCTGAGACATCTGTGACTTTATTTGTGTAAGTTGACTGTTCGAATGCACTTTTTCATATACTTTACATGTGCTCTTGTCAGTGTCCGAACACTTGTGACTACCCTCAGTGTGTGTGTGATGTCTCTTATTACGCGAGGCTGGGCGTGGGAATGTGTGGAATGCCGGGTGACGTCAATGGTGACATTCCCAGAGCACTGACTCCCTGGACAACAGCTGAGAACGACAGATCCAAGAGGGGAGGAGGGGAGAGGGAAAAAAGAGGGGAAGAAGGGAGAACTGTGAAGAAAAGATGAAGGGAGGCAAGCAGAGAACAGGAGAAGATGGGAGAAAAATCAGAGAATGAGAGGAACAAGAAGAGTGGGTATTATAAATAAAGCAAGGCAGCAAGCAAAAAAGAAAGACCACAATAAGTATAGAAAGGGAACAGAAAAACTGGGATGAGATGAGCAGCCATAAAGTGAGAGGGGAAAAAGAGATCTGGAAGAAGAGAGGGGCCGGGGGGAGAGGTGACAGAGTGGGGAAGGTGAGACACAAAAGATGAAGAAGAAGAAGGAGCAGGAAGAGAGATTAATGAGATAAAGGAGTGAGATGAGAGGAAGGAGCGGAACAGCCATCCGGGTGGATCAGGTAACCTTAGATGAGTTCTGGTACGACGAGGTTTCATATTTCGGCACACGAAGGAGTCATGATGTGTTTACACGAGTCCTCGTGGTCACATTCATCCAAATCGAAACACAGACATCCACCTACCTTCTGAGAGGCAACTCAATACAGCCTTTGACAACTAAAGAAAAGCTCACTCTGCCATGAAAAATATAATATTTGCAGAAGTCGAGTTTAATAAAGTTAACAATGAATCTTTGAATGAAATTTTTGAAATACTGTTCAAAAACAGCTCTTGGACCTTCAAGAACACAAGTCTAACGTACAGCATTACATTGCAACTCAGTTACTAGTCAGGACACGACTTTAAATGCTTGTTTATTGAGCTATGGCTTTCTTTTAAGAAAACCACTTGATAGCAAGTCTGCACTCTTTCATTAATAGCCTTGAAAAACTAATATCAATATTGAGCCTTGGCTGTGGAGTATTCCTCTGATACAGTGCAAGGGAAGTTAATATAAATGCATTGATTCATTTTGGCCCACCTTACCCTGAGACAATGCGTTTATCAAGTGAATATAGACAGAAAAAAACCCCCACACCTTCCCATCGTATCTATTACTATGGGCTTGCTGGCAGTATCTTTCCAAGCTAATGGGATTTAAGGGGAGAGCTCTGGCTAGTGTCAAAGTCACCTCTGAGGAGAGTCCTTTGCCAAGACAGGGGACAGTTGGACTGGGGGGTGGGGTGGGGTGGTGATGGTGGTGGTGAGTGGGGTGGGGCGGTAGATTATTCCAGAGAAAAGACGAGGGGGAACAGCTGAGAGAGACAGGATGAAGGGGGGGGGAGCGGTGTAGATAGAGGGATGAAGAGGGAGGAGGGGAGTAGTGGGTGAGCATAGGAAGTGGTTTAAGTGAGGAGAGTTAAACAGGGTGCTCTGTTCAACGCCAATTGATGTCGGCAAGGTGTAGGGTATATTTCCATCACAATCCGACCATCCCCACATGCACATCTGAAGATCTGAAGATGCCATTAATCCCATTTTTCACATTTCCAGAACAAGATGTGACAGGTTGTTCTCTTTTTTGTTTTAAGTTTGCCTCGTTACAGACCACTGAATCACTCCTATGATTTGTTTAGTGATTAAAATAGATCTGGCTTTGTGTTCAGTGAAGTCTATTTCCCCCAGTTGGGGAAATGATCAATAAAAGCTTTGTAGGCCAGAATGAATATACTGTACACAAACCACTACTGTACACACAGACAGGTGGCAAGATACACGTACAAGCAAGTGGAGAAATACAACAGATTAAGCAATTAGCATGTGATCATGCCTGAAGAAAATGCTGAGCAGATGTAGATTTTACTTTTATATTTAGACGGCAAGAAGAAATTATCTTAAATGACTTCACAAGTTCCTTGGACATGGATGGAAAGAGCTTCATTGACAAACACTGCTAAGCTGGCTGGTGCTTCAGTTAATGCATTCTAGCTCCCAGTTCATTACATACCGACACTTGGTCAGTAATTACTTCTCCCATTTCAATAAAACAGAGACCCCCTTTATCATAAGAGAGAACAAAAACCAAGAGAAGTGGTGGATGGCACAATCAGTTTAGTTTTTTTTGGATTTTTAGCTTTTGTTTCACAGTTTTGGTTTAATTTGGTTTGGTTCCTTGGTTACCATGATTACTCGTCTCACACCAGTGACAAGACCAACAAAGCATTTTTGCCAGATGCTGAGGGACCTCTGTTGAACTCTACTGGTCTAACCTGCACTATGAAAAAGTGGTATGCAGTGTGTTGTGATATGAAGCCTACGGGTCCCAGTGTGTGACATGACAATAAGAATGTTTCGTTTCAAAAGGAAGAGTAGCTGAGGACATCTACTTTAGATACGGTAAGTAAAAGACAGAGCTGGTCATTTAATGTTTGCTTCCGTCATATCAGATTTTTGTTTTTCTTTGTTTCTTTCACTGCGTTCTTTAAAAGGACTGAAAGTAGGCGAAGCTCAGGTACAAACAGGCAGGTGTGCATAGTTGCTGCTTCTGTCCACCAATCAGCATGTAGCAACATGGCTTGTTTAATCGCCATCAATAAAATCACCACCACATGGTCAGGGTGAAGTTTTCTGAAAATAACTTTTATTCTTTACCTGTGAACATTTAATATTCCAGAAAAATGCTTTGAACTTCATGAGCGGCCATAACTGGTGTCACTTAGCATTGCCAGTTATTATCAAAGTGGCAGTTTCACAAATTTTCATTCCCAAATCCCTAAACTCACTTTTTGATGTACCACTATACTCATGATGACTGAAAATAATATTAGTGAGACTATCTACTGATTGTTTAGATCAAAATAAAGCAAAAATAACACCCTTAACACTCTTTCCGGGTGAGATTAACATATGTCGGGCTGAATAAATGAAGTGAAACAACATGGCACTTTAGTGTGATTACCACAGCTCCCGCCCCCTTTAAAAAAATCCAATCTCCTCTTTTCTTGATTTTCAAAGGGTCAGTTCACCCGTAGCATAATATCTACCAGAAAAATTATAGAGGTGTCTTAACATCACATTTTCAGTACACAAAAAATAGTAGCAAAAATAATTAAATTATATAATTAATTACCACTGTCATAATTTCTGTATATTAACACATTATAACAAATTTAATACTCATATTGTCCAAACTAATATGTTGAACGTCTTAATAATTACATTTCAAAAATTTCATCTTTTTCAATTTAATACGCAGCACAATTTAAGTTGCCATAGAAATCGTGAATAGAGTCCACTTGAACGTTGCTGTCAAATACATTTATCAGCCCAGAACTGAATTTTCATAGTTCATAAAACTGGCACCAAAAGTGACATTTTGAGCTCACTTTCAGAGGCATGTGCCACTGGCAGACCCCAGACTGGCCTTCTAATATTGCCGATGATTTGAGCTTATTCTGTAATCTTGTCGGTTTCTTTTCCTCTTTTCAAAGTCTCTGCTTGCATTTCTGCCTCACAACCTGAAACTCATTCTGTTCTTTGGACTGTTGACAAGCAGCTTGTACTGTGACCCTCAGCTGTCGCCAGTCAACAGGTGTTTCATGCTTGTGCTTGCATTAGTGTGTGCGCGCGTGTGTGTGGGGCTGTGTTTGACTCGCTGTGTGAATTGCACGAGCCTGCTGTCACACAAAATATTCTGCATTGCTCTGTCTCTACGTCAGTTCGAGAAACCATTTCCCTTTAAAAAGTCGAGCTGAAATATAAAAAGCAGAGAGGAGCAAGGCATATGACATGCTGTGCAGTGTGTGTGTGTGTGTGTGTGTGTGTGTGTCTTTTTTACCAAACTTGGAAGAAAAGTTAAAAAAAGAAAAGAAAAGAAGGAAAGGTTTACTTACGAACTGGACTCGGGCATGCTCCATTAGAGTTTCCCAAATCTCCTCCTAACAGAGCACCTAGGATAGCAGGAAAACAAACACTGTGGTCACATAAAGAACACTAAGAAATCATCTCATATCAAACAGTTAATATGAGGAGCACTAATCTAAAATGATGCATGAAAAATGAAATCATTAAATCAAGTGTCATTAAAAAGTCCTACTGCAATCGACGCTCATTTCGCTCTCTGAAGGACCATAATTGGTTTCAATTCTGCATTTCCAGTTAATGTTTAAGTGCTAGTTTCATTACTCCTCAATGATACTTACGTGGCATTTTAAGGGGGAACTTTATCAGACTCATTTAGAATGAAAAAAGAAACCAAACACTCACCTAAAGGTAATTAAAACTACAAGATTATTTTAAATGAATTACCCTCACTGTGAAGAAAATGGTTCACAGTATATTTAACTATCTGAATGCCAATCAGACTCTGTGTCTGCATTATATACTAAAGATCTTCAGGATAAAGTAATGTCATACACATACATCTTTACACTATAGTGTTTTTATCTGTTAGATCTGAGTATTGCTCTACCCTTTATCACACAGCTTAAGACATGATATACTGTAATGAATGGAAAGATCAGGGAGTCTCAGACTGTGAACATTTTTTCCCAGAGAAGCAAAAGACTCATGGGACTGGCAATGTTCTTGTATGAGTGGTTAAGTAAGCAGTGTGATTATTAATATTATTACTATAGTTTGGTCTTTGATGTGAAAGTGTGGTGACTTTTTACAGCTAAAGACAGTGTTGAGACCCTCTGAGGTCTTACATAGCGCTTTTCTACTCTACCTGAGACCTCAAAGTGCTTTATACAACATGTCTTCATTCACCTATTCATACATGCAATTTTTTCTACACCTAAGTGCTTTCTATCTAACATTCACACTCCAGTGAGCAGGAGAGCAACTTGGACATTTTGGCATGCAGATTGGAGCAGCCAGGGATCAAACCACCAACCTTCCAGTTAGCAGATGACCTGCTCTACGTTCCTGTGCGGCCGAAAAGGCAAAACACAATATTTTTCGGAAAATCTGAATATTTTTTGATGTGCGTCTCACTCAGAATGATTATTTTCATGTTTTCCAGATTGCCAAGACAATTAAACAATTAAAACAAAAATTACATAGTCTCAGGTTAGAATAAGAGTTAGGGTTAGGATTGGGTTCATCGCTGGTGATGACCTAGACCTCAGAGGGTTAAATTTAGCCAGCAAATGGGCCACCAGTCCCTCCAGCAGCTCACCAAAACAGCTCGAATATTATTAAAGGTGCTTTGTCGCAGCCAAATGCTGAAAAAAAAGCACGTTTCTAATAACACATAAACTTGTGAGAGAGTATTTCACTGTGTTCTCCCAAACAATCAAAAGCATAAAATGCATAAAGGAGTAATTTTACCACTGCCATAAAATTAAATCTCATATGCTTTGTCTCTAAACACAGGAAATGGAAACATTTTTACACACTGAACAGCTACAAACATTTATCTTCATTCTAACAAACATTACGCTTGCTTTTTCCTCACATAGCAGGCAGCATTTTTTCTGCACTGACACTTATTTTCCCTCTGTTGGTGCCATTTCGGTTGTTTGGCTCAAATGTTCTTTAGAAATTCGGGGTCATTAGGGGTGACTGAAAAATATCTGGCTGGACAAACACATGGAAAAAACACCAATAAGCAAAGACAATGAACCCAATATATCTCTGGCAATGTGGGATGCATAACAGGGTATGGCAGCGTATTTGCACTGCTGAGGTTATAAGGAGTGAGGGGAGAACAGGAGACGTCCATTACCGCTACGTGAAACCCACTTGCCTGCAGAGAACGGCATGTTATGAAAGATGCTGTAATGCATTTGTTGCAAGTTACATCACCTAATTCTGACTTACAATGAGATTACACTGGTCGGAACAAAGCTTGATAAGTAACCTTGTCTGAGACGCAAAAATGGGGCACAAATCCTTTTAGTCAGAGGTTGAAGGATTGGTTTGCCACACAGAGGCAGCGGGCGCATGCAGGAGTGTACCAGCCAACCAGTCAGAGAAATGATGGATGCCTGTCATTACAGGCAGTGTGCACTTATTTCAACAAGCAGGACCTATTTAGACTGATGGAGCATGCAGGCTGCACAACACATCTCTGGTCATTTTGCTGCTTGTCGACTCAGAACATCCTCTAATAAAACACTGCTGTTACATAAACCGTGCTTCTGCATAGACCGAGTACACTTCATGCAAAGGTCTTTAAGTAACTACATCACTATGACAACCATGTGTATAAAAAGTGGCTCAAATCATTTGCAGTTACAAGAGACATTTAGAAATCAGTACAATGACATGTTCATCCACAGACCAACTGCTTGGGATCCAAAAAAACAAAACAAACAACAACAACAAAACACAAACAATTATTTAATGTCAAAAGGAAATATTTGGAAACGGATGAAAACCAACTGTAGAAAAAGTAGGCCAAACACTAACAGAGAACCAGCAGTCACAATTTACACAGGGATTTGAGCCTCATATACATAACATGGAGTGTTAACAGATGCTGCTAATTAACATTCAATACAGTATGACCCATATTTACAAGAGTTTGCAGGTCATGTACTTACTGAAAATCCTTTTTCAAATCCTTGAGTTTGAGCGATAGTTTACCAAAATCTGCATCCTTTTTTCAATAATGGTCCCTCTTGAAATACTGTTGCAGCCAATTACCCTTGACAAGTCCCCTTTGCCATCCATGCCTGATTTATTAAACAAACATGCAAATGAGACCCACTAAAATGTATTTCAAATGTTCAAAATGACTTAATCCATGGGAAACTATTTCTGCCATCTTTCAATGGCAGTAATATTATTTTCCATGGTTCTGGTGCCAGTGTACGATTGTTACTTTGTACTGCCAAATCCAAAATACCAGCACGGCATGACACCATCGATGACATCAGTGGTGAAGGGAGGGGCTACTACAAGAAAATCATCAACACCTGGCAGATTCAGCCTACAGAATATGTATGCCATATTTTATTCCCATGGAAATTACCTCAAAATCTACTAGTAACAATACATAATGATTGGTTATTAAACATGACAAATTTCATTAATTTCACTGGTTCTAAACCTCCACTGCCACCAAACTATTCTGTTCATTTTTTAAATACTGTCTCCATGTTGTCTCTAACACATGTCAATCAAGCAGAGTGGGTGGCAGACTAAAGTCTTTTTTCTTTAGTTTTCTTTTGAAGAAGTTTTGAGATTTTGTCAGTATGTATTCTTTGTTCTTCAGCGTATCTCAAACTGTTGTTCATGTTTTCAGAAAAAGTAAAACTCATCAGTTGCCTAGCATCAGAGGATCCTTCAGTGGCAAAACCAAATCAATGTTTCGAACTGCAAATAGAAAACCTGTGATGGATGGATCAATCAGCTGCAGGTATTAAAACTGGATATTTATATATGATATTTCAGATTACTGATTATTTGCATTATCTCAAATGTGCAGTGAATCCACACAGAAAACAGAGCATTGCACTTGTGATTCACACTGTCTCTTACCTGCGCTGGCTGGTCGCTGTGGTAACCCTGGTGACACGGTGTTTCTCTGCAGAGCTGGTTGCTGTGGCGAGGAGCCTGGGATCTGTGAGGGTGGAGGTGACAAAGGAGGTGGTGGTGACCAAGGCGCCGGCAGGGTTGTTACTGAACTGGAGGGCTGCCGCCGCTGCATTCTGGTTGGATACTGGCACGGTGACTGGCATGGAGAAGGTGGGCTGTGGGACCGTAGACTGGTAGAATAACAGGAAGAGCACAAAGATCTAGTGTGTGGCCATGTTTACCCACCCTCACACATATAAACAGTAATGTGCAGTTAGTGATCAGCAGCAGTGCAAACAAGCCTGCAGGTGACACACACACACACACACACACACACACACACACACACACACACACACACAGTTGCAGCAATACAACCAATCACAGTGAGAAGAGTCTTCCCAAAACCAAAAAGTTATACAAGTTAAAACAAGTCCGACTTTCAAAGCAACCATACAAAAAGGAATGCAAGTGAAACATGTTCTGTTTTTACACATTAATTATTGTTTAAAGAACTTTGTTAAATAATTTGCAGTGCAGCAGTGTGCCTCCTTTTTGCTCTGCTGGACAGCTTCCAGTGCTGTTGCTATTATTAGGTCACGCCATGGAAATCCCGTCCAGACAAAGTTTAATTTCAATAAATAACAAAATGACTGTGCCCTTTTTTAGATGGCGTCATTAAACTTTTTTTTTTTTAATTGAACCTCTTATAATAATAAAAAACAAAAAATCAAAAGGGGGGCTTAAATACAAAACACTACAAAACAAACAAACAAAAAATCAGATATCCCAGAATTAGAGCTTTGTATCCTAAAACAGGTCAGTGCACAAGAATAAAAATAGTATACAAGAAAATTGCAAAATACTTAAAAGATCTCTAATTTGCATTGGAAATATTTTTCTTCTACACTGATAGATATTTTCACCTGTTTTAAGAAAATATGATTGTAAGAACTCAAATGCTGACACAAAAATAACTTGTTAAGAAGATCTTTGGTTTTCAAAGATAACTCTTTGGTGGCTAAAATGATGGCACAATAGATAGGATGCCATAAATACGGCATAACATATCATATGTTTCAGATCTCAAACTTTGCAGTTAGATATAGATTTTAATCCATGCCACTAAGATATTAAAAATGATCCTCAATAACTTAAATCTTCGTACATTATACTGAAGAATTTTTCCATTCTTGTTTGTCAAGGTTCACTCATGTGGCAGGAAATCAATCCAAAAGTATCAGACATGTCTGACTTTGTTTTGGAAATAAAACTCTTCAAACAGTAAAACACACATACATCGAATCCTTCGGCACACACACACACACACTCTCACACTCACACTCACACACACACACACACACTCTCACACTCACACTCACACACACACACACACACACACTCTCACTCTCACACTCACACTCACTCACTCGTCATGCAAGGTGACTTGGTGAAAAGGCCAAAAAGCTGTCTCACGTTTCATGTTTCATGCCAGGTTAGAACTCTTGTCGTAGAAGCGGGTTATTGCATCGGGTTATTGGTGACATTTCATAGCGTGCTAGTCACATTCCAGCAATATCCCTCCACCCCCACCGACATGTGCTCATCACTGGGGATGTTAGGAAATATTCAGCAGGAGCCTCCCTAACAAAATGGACCTTACAATATTACTCATTCTCAAAAAGACTGAGGACATACTGCCTTTATTTCCAAAAACTTTCACCTATACTTAACAAACAAAACAAAAAACAATCAACTTTGTCGCCTGAGTTGATAAAGTAGATGACCAGACATCCCAGGATGCAGAAAAATCAAGGGCAAGGACCTCGGGTTGTCCAGCCATCCGACCCATTTCACCCTGTTCCAACTCAATCTGAAATAAGGACTTCTATATATAGAATATGGGCCAGCGCTGCACTGTACTGTACTCAAACTGCCTGGGACCCAGTTTAATACTGAGGAGGACGAGGGCACCTTTCTGCCCTTGATCTCTATCTCTTTTCCTTTTGCAATGTTATTTCTTAATCACAGGTTTACAAACAACGAAGCAATTTGTTCCCAATTGTAAGTGGTCATTTTGAAATATAAACCAAATCAATAATATTCATTCATAGTTCCATTTTTTCCCCTCACGCAAACTCTAAACCAAGTAAAGACTGTCCCGTTCTTCCATAAAACAAACACCGGGTTATAGTTTCATGAAAATCCTTAGACTTTATTCAGCAGCGTTAACTCTATAAAAAAATAACTAATCTTCTCTGAATCTTCCAGTGACTGAGATTTAAAATTCACCCATCAGCCTACAAAGAGGAAGTTTGTGAAGCAGACTGTATAGTGAGAGCTGTAAGTGGCTAACAGGGAGAGCGAAGAGAGCAGCTAAGAGCATTGCACCACTGCACACGGGCCAAGCAGAAGGTAAAGGGAGGGCATGGATAAATGGAAGGGGCGGATAGAGGTGGGGTTAATGCAAAAGGGGCCAGAGGTGTATGGACGCAGAGCATAAAGATCCAGAAAGGATTTATCCCTACAGTGCTTGGGGATGTTTTTCTTTTCAGTAAAACATTTCATCATATAGCTCCACAGAGGCCAGAGCTGGAAGCTTTGCTGATGGCCATTTTCATAGAATACAAAGGAATCAAAGTTGTTACCTTTACCTGACCCCAAGGCAAAAGACTCTCATTAATCATGTCCAAAACTTACTAAACTAAATCAAATTTTGCAGTGGAGAAGATCTCTCAAAAGCATTTTATTTAAAACAAGTTAAAGTTTGTTTCACTGCTGATTATTGCTTGGTCTGTTAGTTAGAGGGGGAAAAAAAGAAAGAAAGACGTGATGTAGTGTGCAGTTGCAGATTTGTACGGGAACTTGTGAATGAATTAACAGTGAGACCTAAAGGGTAAATCTGGGATTTTTCTGAGTTATGAAATAAACAAACAAAAAAGAAAAAAATCACACAAACAAACAAATAAATCACTTAAAAAAGTCTAAACTTAACTGTTGATGGCCTATATTTGAAATAAATATTTAAGTAAAAGGATACTGATATTAGTAGTGATATGTCATAAAGATACAATTCAAACACTTTTTGTTTTTGAAAATCTTTCAAAATAAAAGCCAAATCTACAGTACTGTCTCTAGAAGTTTTCATTTCTTTTTATTTTGCTTCCAAAGAGCTAGACTGTCTCTTTGGGCTTTCCGAAGGTCTTTCAAAGGTGGTTTTTGGACATTGGCTGCTTTTTCAGTCCAGTCCTTTTATCTGATGATTTTTAGATGAATGTTTCTGTTTTTTGTTTGTTTTTTTAAGCCACTTAACACTGACATATGAATCATTCAAGCATTAAAAAACAACCACCTAACCTAAGATGAACCAGTGTTGTGTCTACAGACCAATGTGTGTCTTTTGGCTCTTTGCTACTAGCAGCCTGTTACAAAAATATAATTTGTTCCCATTTCTTTAGCTGAATCTATGAAAAATGCCAACAACAACATATCTGACAGTAATTTTATGCCAGCAAGGTGATTCACAAAGCAATTACCTGAAAGCTTTTCAAAACCTAGCACAGTGTGCAGTGTGTTGTTAAAAAATAAAAATAAAAACAAATGAGGGATCTGGACAAGTGGAGGACCAAAGAAGAAGTGGCAGGCCTCAAGAAACCGGAAAAAAATCCAGGAAGGACCCAAGACCTGAGAGATGCATCCGAGCCTTCAGTTGATCCATCTACTGTTTGTTTGGCAAAACCTCAACAGAAATGTGGAAGGCTGGCTGTCATGAAGGCATTCTTAAGGAAGGGGATCTTGCCAAAATTGAAGGAATTACGAACACAGAAAAGTACCATCAGATTTTGATCAGTCATGCAGTATCATCTGGAAAGCACCTGATTGGCAAGGTCTTCATTTTTCAGCATGACAATGATCCCAAACACACTGCCAATGCAGTAAAAGCATACCTGGATAGGAAGACACACAACGGAACATCATCAGTCATGGACCGGCTTCCCCAGAGCCGGGACCTCAATATTATTGAAGCAGGGAGGGATCATCTTGACAAAGAAGAGAACAAAAGGGATCCAACTTCCAAAGAAGAGCTTTGGGTGTTCTTCCTGAAGCCTGGAGAACTATTCCCGAAAAAGAAATAACAAGAAAGCTGCCTAAGAGCATTCAGGCTGTGCTGAAGAATAAAGGTGGTCATACCAAATATTAACTTCCAAGCGTGTCCAAACTCTGTTTTTGCTTTATATATTTTATTTCTACGCGTATCTGGATGCATCAATAAATTGCTGCCCCTATTTCCCATTTTCCTAACAAAATGTAAACAAATGAGACATGGCTCGTGACTTTCGCAAAGTACTGTACATGCCATTCAAAAACAATCTTCAGCTGTCTGCCTCTCTGATAGTTTGTAATGCATTTAGCCATAAATTGTTTGTTCTTGGCCACTTCTCCACAAGACCTTCATTTCTCTACCAGCCTCTGGTTGCTAGGATATTGGTGACATAACTCCAAAACCTCTTCATTTATTCTGTAAATATGAATTTTAAATTTGTCCTGACCCTGCACTCCACCGTGCTACACTGAGAATTAATCCATGTCTTTGGCAAATTACAAGAGAATTTACATCTACCCACTCCCGACTCCATTTAACACTGCTGCTCTTAATTGCAGAGAGGAGGGTTAACTGGGTACTGCTCCCCATCCTGTGGATTTAGCACAGAGGATGGGAACCATAGAAAAAAAAATAACAAGAGCCTGTTAGGTAAATAATTGACTAGGAGCTTTTCCAGAGGCTCATGCGAGGAAGCTCAAGGCCTCTTCTGTGTGAAGAGAACAAAAAGAGGGGAGAGAAGGCTAACCTATTTTCCCTCAGAGGAGCTCTCTCAACAAGGGTGTGTTTCCTGGATGCAAGGGTAAATCAGAATGAATTAAACTCATGGCCTAGTTTCTCTTTTCCTCCCTCTTGTCCTGGAAGCCTTTGAAAGTTTTTCTCTTTTTTTTCTCCCTTTTTCAACTGTAGGATTGTCGCATCGTATTTGTTAGCAGCTGTAGATCTGAACACAGAGGCAACACTGGAAAACTGTTTGGCTGACCTTTAGATGTCACAGCAGTTGACCAGTAAATTAGTTTTCATTTTTCAGTTCTATGGCCCCCCCTCACTCTAATTTCTTTCTAACTTTACTTATATTTGATTCCAAATAAATAAAAAGAGGATAAATGACTCGCAGTTCACCGTCTCCAAAACGTCTGATTCTAATTGAAAAATGTTTTATTTGCAGCTGCAAACAGAAACTATTAATAGTCCTCATGCTTTCACGGTGTGAAATTCAAAGCTAAACTAATCCGAAAACTAAATTAGATGTGACTAAGTGTGCAGTAGTTTCAATAACACCATGTTTCACTTGACATTCATACAGAGCTCATACAGGAGACAAAACATTCAGCCTCTTGCTGAACGGCGCTATGGAGGTGGTTGTTAAAAGGCAGAAATCTATTTCTTATTCAATTTCCCGACCCAAAATCTCAGAGCCAGAAGAGGATCAAACCAGGGGCCCTCCGGTTAAAAAAAACAAAACAAAACCCAAAACCTCCTTTCTCCTTCCTACCACAGTGCCAGTTTAACAGAAAGAGATATGTTTGCTTGGGGCTCGTCTAGCCAAGCGTCCTGCCCGTTCTCCCGCACCGCTCTCTCCCTACCTCAGGAGGTATTTTAGTACAAGTGGGATTAAGCTTGTATATCCCGGCCCCTATCTGTCATGTCATAGGGATTATAATGCTGAGGGAAGGAGTGGCGGGTGGTGCTGTATGCTTCTGATTACTGGTTGACCGTGAAAGGTGTGCTGGAAAATCAGGCAGGTAGGCGGGCTGACTGGAACACTGGGGGGCAGAGTGATGGTAAGGCAGCCTTTTGCTAGAGCCATTTGCTAGCACCGTTATGCTAGCATCCAAATTACACGGGCCAAGAACTGCGGCTCTCTAGGGGTGGTCGACTGAATCCTAGTCTTCTTCTGCTCTGGCTTTCTCTTCTGAGAAAGTCTTTTCAAAGCCATTTCAGCTCACACAGCACAGAGAGACTGATAGAGGCTGTGTGGAAACCAGGAGGGGAGAGATTCATTGAGTTGATTAAACTGAGAGGCAGCTCATTTTCTCTATTACGGCTGCTCTGATGTATATGAGATTTTAGCAAATGAATATTAACATTAGCGCCCGATGTCATCTTTGTGACAGCTATATCTTTTTTTTCCTTTTTCTTTTTTTTAACTTAAACCACCTGAGGCTTTTATATATTTGTTTCTTCCTCAAAATTATTAACATACAGCGTCATAATACTTCTTTTAAATTGCTGGAATGAGCATTCGGGTTTTGCTCACCTTGATTTCAATATAACAAATATGGCTTTAAATTAAAACACAGTTAAAGGGATGTAGTTTTCTATCATTCTAGTTGTACTCTAGAGATGAAGCCAACAATGCACATATTGTACATTTAAAATTATATCGTTTTTCACAATTTATGAAAAGATCTTGGCAGAGCAGCTGATGAAAAACAGTTCAACACATATCTCTTCACTAAGCTGATTAGAACAATTACAGTATGATTACGAGACCAGTCGTGCATACCATGAAAACATGACTAATACAGTAAAGAAAAACAATAAACAAAAAAGGTCCCTATAAAAAGGTGTAACACCAAAGGTGTGATTATAGCAAATAACTGCTGCCTAACTATTCTGCAGAACCTCAAAGTGACTGTGTCACATCCCAAGTGACCAATCAGGGGGCCAGCAGACAGGAAGAGGAGCTGTAAATTAAGTGCTAGTCATTAAAGTGACATTAATGGCATTATTGAGCAGAGAGGGAAAAAATGAATCACGGAGAAATTGGCAAAGAAGTAGAGCGGTAAAAGGGGACTGGCAGCGTGCCAGTCAGGAGACAGAACCTGGATAATGTCAGGAGCCCATCGGAAGAGCAGGACTAGACTGGGACTAAAGTGACCTCAGTAATGCTGCTAATAACAGCCAGTTATCAGCTGCACTCTGGCTTTCTCTGTGTTATCTAAGAAACAGACACAGCCCTGGTGCATACAGCGTATCTGAAATTGCAGTGCTCTTTCTTTAATGTTGCTAAGTATTACTCAATTGGTACATTCAGTCAAGCAATCTGACTGCTCGAAGGCATGCTCCAAACGTGTTGATTATTACCATAAAACATGATTTCCCCTTGCAATATTAGTTGCTATGCCAACTTTTGTGAGAACCAGGGACCTAGTTATCACTCCTCTCTCTTGTTGTTTATTCTTGTACGTTTGCGAACTTGCAGAGGCATCAGAAACAGTGTATTAAAAGCCATAATACTCCTGAGAATGCGCTTCACTGTGATGACTGTAACTTCAGATGAATAATCACAGTTAGCATGCCCTATTTGGTGTCATGCTGTTTTTTAAGGATTACTTTCTGTCTTACACATTTGCAGCACTGCAAAAAAAACCAAAACCCTGCACATTATCTATCCTTTTATTAGTTCAAGGGAATTTATCTGTGTAGAATGACTCTCCACATACCCCAAAAATCATTTATAAGATCAAAAGGCATTTTGTGATTTGAAGTGGGAACCTGTTGAGATTTAGTTTTTACAGTAATTTGTTACTTTATCAGCTGAGCTGTGTCCTATGGTTATCCTTTAAGGTTATTATTTTTTGTGCTTGTTGGGCTTCCTTACAAAGACCTTTTTTTTGGATAATTTTCAGAAAACAATTAAGATTAATTAATGATGAACGTGAAGATTAGTTGAAGTTCTACTTTTTAGAGAATTCAGTGGTAAACTTGGCTACTCTGCCTTCTTGCTCAAGCACACACCATCAGGTGGGGTGGGGTGGGGTGGTTGTGGGTAGTGTTTTGGGGGATGGGAACAGGTGCTATTGGTAAGCAGTGAAGTGGAGAAGGTAAAGGAGTGGAGAATGGTGAAGGCGAGTGCTCTGTGAGTAGTCAGGCCACCATCAGCAGCCGGAAATCTCCGGCCGTCCGGTCAGCGGCAGCAGCAAGGTACCAACATGAAAAGGGGGCAGGGTTACGCAGAGTGCTGGGAGGTACTCACTGACAGCCTATAGTTCTGCATCATTTTATCAAACTCCTCGTCAATTTTTTTGTATTTCTCTTCAGTGCGGGGGGTGAGGGAGAAGGGCTCCTCGGGGTCTGGGCTCTCAGAGTCCCGGTGCTCTTTCTTGTTCAGAGCCTTCGTTCCCCAAACAAAAGAAAAAGAAGGCAGACAGAGGAAGAGAGAGAAAGGAGAGTAGATAGAGAAAAAAGGAGAAGAAGAGAAGAAAGGGTAGGTTAGATAACGTGACAAATATGTGACTGTACTCACGCCATAGCGTTTGAAGAGGCTGTCGAGGTCCTCCGTCTTGCGCTCATTTAGCGGGCTTTGGTCGATGGAGTCGTCGCCGTCGGGCTCGGGGCTGTTGCAGCCGTTAAAGCCTTTCTTTCGCAACGTCTGAAGCGGTTAAAGAGGGGTAGAGGAGGAAAAGGAGGCACATTTACATTTCATTTTTCCATTCACACACTGGAATTAGCACTTAGTAAAACATTTTCATTTCTCAAACACAAATGGACATCTTGCATAAAATGTGCTGACTCCTACACTATTCATTGTATAAACATGAGGCAGTTAAGGTCGGATGGAACAATTTGACCCCGATGATGACATAAAAAAAAAGAGTTTGTCTTTTTTCCTTGCGGCACCTTCTGTGAGTAGAAGCGCAGCCTTACAGAAGACACATTCTCAACTTCAACGTCTGAAAACCCCTCTGCCGATTTGTGAGGTCAAAGTTCTTAACATCTGCCGCCCACCTGAAAGCAAGTTATTAACGGAAAAACTGCACTTGCTTAACCAGCAGGTGCACTCAGGAAGTCATGGTTTGAAAGGTTGAACTACTGAGTCTTATTCCAAAGGCAGAAAGCTTTAAAATCAAGAGGATGTGGCCTGAGAGAACAAGGGCAACAAACTACGTATAAATCTGCGGTGCATATCAGAAGATACGGTGAGGCATCACACTTCTGTGCACATTGGCTAATCAACAGTGTTAGTAATTGGTGTGAAGCTTTGCACTGAGGAATGTGGTAAAGCAAAGCAGAAGGGTAAAGGGTGAGCTAGGAAGCATGTGCTGGTATTAGTGCTAACGGCAGACAGGTTGTGTCAGTCTTAGCACACTTTGGAAAGGGCGAGAAACGGAAGAGGGAGACCGACGAGAGAGAGAGAGAGAGAGAGAGAGAGAGAGAGAGAGAGAGAGAGAGAGAGAGAGAGAGAGAGGAGATAAAGAGCTTCTTATTTTGAGAGGATTCTGCTAAACAAGATTTGCTCTTAAGTAGCTTTGCCTGGTGGGCCCTTGACCACAGAGCCAAGTGGAGAGATCCTCGTAGCAAAATGGATCTTAAACTGGAGCTGGAGAACCTACTGTGGTCCAAATACAAGCTTTAGCCTTGAGTGGTGCAAAAAGAAAGAAATCCCTTGCCTTGAAATCTATCCCAAAGGAAAAACAGACTATAGTTCCCTGCCAAAAAAACCCAAAAAAACAACCTCTCTAGCCCTCATTCCAGCAAGTCTTTCCATCTATACACATCTTACAAAAACATTTTTTTATTAAATGAAGAGAGGGAAAAGAAATCTTCCTGTGCAGTAAAATATTTTAACCTGGTCTCTGTAGAAAATCAAGTGATTTCAAGAATTAACAAATGACCTTCAATGTCTTACAAAAAGAGGCATGATCAAAAAATGGATGTTTAAAAAAACAACCAACTGTATACCAAGCAAGGTGAAGAACTCTTGGTTTAATGGTAGACAGTCATGACAAAAGTAATTTTATCTTTCTTAAAAAGCTGGTAAATCTAGCAGACAGTGCTTACTGTAATGCACTTGAAAAAGAAAGTTTTCACAGGACTCCATGCAATCGTGTAAAACTAAATACACTCTTACAGTTTCCATAAGAAATATGAGAGTAAAAAGCAGCCAGGTGCCGCTAATCAAATGCACTCGATTAACTGATTATCAGCAAGTGTGATCACCTCTATAAAAGCAGAGGTTTGGTCTGAAGCACTCAGGTCTGTGTTAACACAATGCCACAATCTTACCAGAAGTGGACGTCCCACCAACTTCACCCTAAGGTCAGACTGCGCAAAGCTCAAAGAAACTGTAAAAAATCCAAAAGCTACAATTTAGGCACTACAGGCCTCAGTTAACACATTAAATGTCCAAATTCAGGACTGTACAATTACAAAAAGACTAAACAACTGTGGCTTGTTTGGAAGGGTTGAAAGGAGAAAGCCACTTTTCTCTAAAAAGAACATGGCAGCACAGCTTAGGTTTGTGAACTTGCATCTGAACTAAAGAAAAAAAAGAGCAGGCCTAAATTCCTTCACAACGATGTGAGAGGCTGATAAAGTCATACCAGAAAACAATTACTTCAAGTTATGGCTGCTAAAAGTCATTCTACAATCTACTGAATCATGGGGGTGTGCTTAGTGTTTCACAGGACTGTCTTTTTTCTACATGTAAATGTAAATGAGGGATTCTTTACAGCACTATGGTAAAACAAAACAAAAAAAAAACATGTAGTGTATATAAGTTGTACTTTAATAGCTAAAATGTATAAAACCACTGATATCAGCCTTTAACATTCAATTACAGACAACATGTAATGCAGGAAACGGTTACTGCGTATCACCAAACAGATATTATGTTCAATACCTCACGCACCCTTTCTCTTCTTTAATTAACAACCACCCGCAGTGTCAGGTGTGACTACAGTCCAGTGGCAGCCTGATTAAAAGCATGTGTTCCATGAGTGCACTGCACACAATCACATCTAAGTGAGAATGATTCAACTGCATGCAATTCAGCCTCTAAAGCGAAGCTGGCGGGAAGTCGCTGTATAGAGAGCTCCAGACTAAACCCCGAGGAGGAAGAGACAGAGATTCTTTTCATTTTTGATGTATTAGCCTTAAATCCTAAAAACAGGTGAGGGCAAGAGGGTAATGATGCCATTTGGATGTAAGGGTAAAAAGACTTTCAGTGTTAATAACAATACTGCTCTTTGATATGAATCTCATTAAAACCCAAAGCCATCATTATTATCGCGGTGTCAAAGCTGCTTTTTATCTACCCACAGAAACGGGTTATTAGAAAGATTTGTTCCAACATGGAGACGGTCTCCTGGTTCAGCTGTTCATTCTCAACAGAACGAGTAAGCGCTCTCTGATCTGCAGCTTAATGTAAATTTAACACACAAGGCCAGCCACCACGTGCTTTGTTGCTCACAGTTCATAGAAAACACACTCTGTTGAGGCAGATGTGTGCGTGTGTGTGCACTGACCTAAAAATTGAGAGAATACAAGAACTACAGGAAAAATAAAATAAAAAATAAATAAATAAAAATAGAACTTTCAACTTGACAATGACAGCATGTGACAGAGGGCTGTGTGGAGGACGTGATAGAGGCATGGACCTCCTGCCCTGACTGTCAGGACACAAAGAGATAAAGAGCCTGCAAACAAAACTGTGATGGCACTGGAGCCGTGTTGGTGCACTGTTCACATGTAATGACGCACATTTGTACTTGTATACTAGTGAGGAGAGACAAAGTTCTGGCACTGGCATTTACCAAGCCTAATTTAACAGCAATAGCTAGGTGGCTAACCCCATAAAATAAATCTTATTCTGATCTTTAGGGCAGTTCATTAAACATTGATCCTACTTTCATATATTTGGGACCCAAGCATCAAAAAGGGACACATGCAGTGAGATGATGAGATGGGTTGTAAACAGTTTTTTTTTTTTTCAGTGTCTAGAGAAACTACATTAAATGATACTTACAGTGTAAGTACAGTGGACACAATCATCATTAAAGGTTATATGATGAACAGGGACCAAGAATAGTCTTAAAGTCATTACAAAAGAAGTCTCAAAAATTATTATATTTTGGGAAGTTGAGCCGTATCGTGAGCGCAGGGAGCCAGAGGGAAGTCAGTCAGCTCAGTCATAAAGAGTCTAACGCTTGGTCTCGATTGCTGCAAAACTTTGAAAACAAACAAAAACCCCTCCTCTGTATATGTGCAGCTTTCATTAGAATGGAAACGGTGCCATTTTTATTCATTTCTCTTAATGCATCCACAATCAAGAGTCAGATGTTCACAACGGATCATTTGAGTAACAAATTTAACGTTTATTTGCCTCGTCCAAATTTAGCTATGTGACTGCCTAGATTGCTCGATCTGTGAGAGCTGCCCGTATCAGTCTCAGATTATAGGCTTTGCTGAATATAATTTTTATTTTTTTGTCAGTCAGAATAAAACTAAGACTCACAATGCAACAGCCTTTAGGCTTTGGACAAAATTCCAAAAGCACCATGGCGTTCCTTAAATGCCCTCGCTCTTTAGGCTCATAACTTTACCACAGTTCCTTCACAACACACACATTAATAACAAAATGAGAACTGACAGGCTCTTAACAGTTTCCACTTTTATTTTTAAGGTAAAATGTTCCATATATCCCACTTGTACTGGCTTATTGTTTCACACTTGTGTTCAAATCTGCCTGTTTTAAGCTGTTTCATCTGATCTATGAACTTCTATACTTGATTAACTCTGGCGTTATTTGTCAGAAAGATGCAGCTATCAGTGCATATGCAATTAAGGCTCAATGTGCTATTAACTCTGACACAAACATCATTTCCCCCAAAGGACAATAAAGAACAAGAAAAATTATGCCATTCATTGCAGTGCTTCCACTTCTAATAAGGACATGGTTCATCCATTTGCAGTTTCTTTGTGCCATCATTACAATATATCAGCCAGTTTTTACGTAGCTGGCACACAAGCTCACTTTTATCCACAACTTCTTCAGCATACAGTATTAGACTCTAAATGCGTCTGCTTATTGCTTTCCCCATTTTGGGGCCATAATTATGCACTGAGATTGCTAACATACTCTATTTTTCTGCCAAAGAAGCAGGTCACGCAATAAGGTCAGAATGACACGGCAGTTCCACTGAAGTACAAAGCATGACCCATCAATCAAAAATCCGGACTGATCGCCACAGGTCAGATATTGCTTTGTTTCCCCTGCATTCAGTACTATTAAATTAATAAAAAAGTGACAACGCTACTGGACACACTGACATATGGATGCAGAAAGACGTACAATCGGCTTGCTTCTCACACTGCCTCTACTTGCTTCCACACACACTTGATACTTTTTGGACATCACAGGCTTGCCTGCCTGTCTTTCTCTCATGTAAACTCCACTGATATTTTGTGAACATTACAGTGTAAACATGGGCATCTTTCCCCTCTCTCTCACGCTCTCTCTCAGTTTCTTTGTTTGTTTTCCCACTCTCTCAGAGTGAACATTCTGTGTTACATTACATTACATTCACATTTTAGCTTTCGCTCACACCCTCTAACACATGCATACGCACACCCTCTGTAGTGCACTGATCAGCTTGTCTCTCAGTCAGTCAGCCATCTGTTCACCTGTCCGCTGTCTCCCTCTCTCCCCCTCGCTCTATTGTGTTGCCAGGGTAAGATTCACCCTGCAGAGCACCACGCCGGCCTCTAACTGGCTATGACTGCACACAAGCCCCGCCCCCACCTCACTCTCTTCGTTCCCCTCTGGCTCGCTCGCTCGCCCACCCGCCTGTCCGCCCGCCCTCTGTTTCCAGCTCTCCGTGAAACGCTGCTGCTGCTGCTTTGTCATGTCTCTTTTTGTCTTCCTCTCGGCCTCTCATCTCTCGGCCCACCACCTTTAACGCAGCTCTCGCGCTCTCACAGTGCAAGTGCAAAGTCTCACTCTTGTCCTTCTGTGTTTTTCCACCCTTAACATCTCTCTCAGTCTCTTCCTTGAAATGTCTCCATATGCAATTCTCCCCAGTCGCTCATTTCCTCTCATCAACCTTCTTGCTCTCCTTTGTTTCAGCTTCTTTCCTCTCTCACTTTCCCTCTGTCCTCTTTTGCCGTGTCTCTTGTTCCCAGAGCTTTCTCGGCATAATTTCTTTCCCTGCTCCTCTCTCTTTCCTGCTCTAACCTTTTATCCCCGACTCTGAGAATGTGTTTAAAGCCTCTTTGTGCTGAAAGTAAGCAGTGAATGTCTGGTCATACTGATATTTGTTAAAAATTATTTTTTCCATGCATGTAATTTAAATTATTATTACAATAATTATTACAAGACTGTCTATATACTGGCAGCATTTGACATTTGATAACACTGGCAATAATTTAAACTGTACCCACTTCCCATCCTCGCTTTTTCCAACTCCTGTTCTTTTGCTCAGTTTTGCCTTTGTCGGCTTCTTTAACCTTTCTGCTGGAAAAGGATTCGTGCTTGTGTCTGCTGCTGCAGACCTTTGTCAGCACGCGAGTACCCGAGTTGTATGACACGGTTACTCATCATATGCATATCTTTTAATTCAATTTCTTGCACCTGTTACAAGTGAATCGCTTGTAATTTGTAAACTGTGCCAGATAAATTGACCTTTATTAAAAACTCATGTGTGTTTGTGTTCATCATATCTCGCCATGAATGTTCAAGTTTCACTGCAAGTATACGGACAGGCAAACACTCATACGCATACCCACAGAACTGCCATTGGAAGCAACTCTGGGCTGTGTGACTTGCCCAAAGACACTCTGGAAGGTGCAAAGGCTCAGATACCCAAACCACCAACTCACTCCACCCTCCCAGCGACAGCACTGCTTGCACAATTTTCCAGATATCCATGATAAAATAATTGTTCAACATGACAAGAAGGCCATATATACAGTCATAAACAAGAAACAACTATCAGCAAGAAGAACACAGAGACCTGCAACTGATGGTGTAACCCCTACAGAGACCTAATCAGCTTAAATCCACAGAAACTTTGGGCAGTTCTCAAAAACGATTGGGACAATCACAGTACTGCTTTAAAGACAAAGGAGGATTGCACGAAACATTAATTAAATGATTGGGGTCACCAAATAATTGTCTGGTGTTCATAAGGCCATTGGTCCTCCTGTTCTTGGCTTCCAAATTAGGGGACTGGGGATGAATAAATCCTCATTAAAAAGCTTATCTGGAAATAAAAACCAATTTCAGTAGTATGAAGACAAATAAGACAAATAAATAAAAAAAATAAGTTACATTTGTATAATTTGACAGTCAAATTCCCACTTTGATTGTTATTATTGTTGCAGGTCAGCACAGAATCAAAATCTAGTTAAATGCAGGAAATGTTCTAATGAAAAAGAAATTAAAATTTGGAAGATGGCCACTTGACTGGATGAATTTCAAAATCACTTCATGCATAAAACAAAGACTGTGAACAGAAGCATGTTAGGAAGGGTGGCCAACACGAACAGGTGAAAAAGTCTGATCTTAACTGATGATGACAGTGTTGACCATTACTTTGTTCGCACAGTACAGTATATGTTTTCATATAGACTATGATGGTGCAGGTTATATGGACTCAAAGTACTTAGGTAGCCGGCAGAGTCCCTGCTGTCTAGGTCTGGTAAGTTCAAGCACAATGTAATGTCACCTCCCATTGTGGTATGTCAAATACAGAAATGCAGAAGAAAGCCTCTCTCTCTCTCACACACACACACACACACACACACACACACACGCATACACGCAGCCCCCTACAGTGAGTCATATGGGGCATCATAACCACAGTCTCAGCACAGCAGTCGCTGCCAGGCTCCCCAGATGTTGTATTATAGATCAGCAGTTACTGTTTCTCATGTCACCAACCTCGGAAGCTGTGAATTGTGAGCAGGTCATCTCTCTGGTGCCCACTAATCACACACTTTCTACTGTGAAAAGGTACAGAATATACTTTTTAGGACACCTATAGTTAAAACAGGAAATAAATAAATGAAGAAAATATTATAAAATAAAAAAGAAAGAAGAAAGAATGTATTTTCCTTGTCACACTCCCTGTCAGCTTTTTTATTTGGATTAATCACACTTCCTGTTGCTAGTGCTACCCTGTGTAAAGTACTAATTATGCATTCATTTCAGGGTCAAAAGCATATTTAACACAAAATGTAAATGCAGACTTAATTATATGTTATACATTTTGATTGCTTTACTTAGTAATATGTTTAAGGTTGGATCAATCATTCAAACATTTGTCCATAATTTGGTTTTATAAACTTGGAGACATCCTTTAATTTCTATCTGAGGAAGCTGACCGTGAATGATGCCCTACGTCAGCTACAGATGACCTGTGAGCCAGTCGGCCTTATTGATATATATAACTGCCTAAAGAAGGCTGAACAAGTGGCTAAAGCAGTCATTTCAGAAAATGTTTGAAGCCTATTTTCTTGCCCTCTAGGAGTATGAGTTCATCATTCAGAATCTCTATAACATGACTCAATCTGGGAATGAGTCACATATTTGATAAATCGATAACTTCCAGTACTTAATATTGTTTTAATGAAATCTTTTTCCCCTTTCAGCGCAGGGATGTTAATTGTTTTGTACGAAAGGTTGGGATCTCTGTTCCAAAGAGAATACTATGAATGTGTGATATAATATTGAATAGAAGGTAATATATTGTATTCCTCAACCTCAACCTTGAAATGCAGCTGCAAAAAAACACTGAAATAAATTCCCATGGTTTTGAGGCAATGACAACTTTGTATCTTGGTTTAGAGTGAAACTGTGTTAATGTGTCAGACCACAAACCAAAAAGATTTAAAAAAAAAAAAAAAAAGACTAAATTTCTACTTGTTCTTTTTTTCTGTCATCTATTAATTAAATTATAGATCTGTGACCTGTCTCTTTCTTACATCCTCTTATTTACTGTTGAGAATTCGAGAACCAAATAAACAGCAGCATGGATTACATGTGTCTAATTGTTGAGTAAACACCTTATGACATTTTGGACTGCACCTAAAATCCTTGAAATGTAACCAAAGACTTGTCTTGACTGGCTGTTTATTTGGGCCTACATATATGAATCAGAGACGCTTTGTGGTACGTAAACTTGAAAGAAACAAATTCCAGTAAGAGTGGTGACCACTCCTGTAAACACAGATAAACCTTCCTGTGACCTTGTCTACACCAGATTAGGACCACAGGATATGGCAGGTCTTAGCAGGAGGACCACAGAGTTCAGACAGTAAAGGAGGATTATATGAGGAGCATCTACAGGGCAATGCAGGCATCACCTCCCACCTGTATGTGTTCTGGGAGAAGAAGTGTCAGGGGAGAAGTGGGCATCCAAGTCCAGAGAGGGGTGAAATCCTCAGTGTGCACTTCAGGTAATCTGAGGTCGTATAGCATTTGTTTGAAGTGCTGGGGCTATTGTAGCAGCAAACTGAATCTGTTGCTTAGTGGGAATATACTGACAAGTGCTGTTTTGCAATACGTGAGGCTCCCTTGGCTGCAGCCCAGGAAGATCAGGGCGGTGCCCAAAGTCCTTAAGCACGAGCAGCAAAGCTCGCCGGTGAGATCTGCCTTCCTTGAGCCGCTTAAAGAAAAAAGGGCATCCCCCTTCTCCGCCCATCTTGCTTTCTCTCCTGAGCTATTCATCCCCACTCTTTTAGCATTTTGCTCGCTTCTGTTCCCTCTGTCTCTAGCTCACTTCCCTTCTTTGCCCTGATTGGGATCTGCAGTCAAGCGGATTAACACATTCTGACAGGAGAGGCAGCCTGCCCACACACACACACACACACACACACGCACAAGCATGCACACACACACAAACACACTTTCAAGCAGCACGTGCATCTCAAATAGAGGCTATGTGTGCATATGTACAGCCTCTCAAGCTTGCACTGAAGTGAAGGAATGTCTAACTGTATGATGAACAGTTCATACACACACACACACACACACACACACACACACACACACACACACACACACACACACACACACACCTCTATATGAACTTAAGTGCTTCCAAGCATTTAGGGGCAGAGCTGCATGCATGTACAGTTTAGACAGAGTGACATCCACCAAGCCTAGTGCATATGTCTGTGCACGCATCGGTTTGTGTGTGTCTGCGTGACTATATCCATACTTCATAATTTATACTCAAAAGCACTTGCAGAGGCAGAGCGGCAAATGGGCACATTTTGTGACTATCCAATTATCCCCTCTCTCTTCTCCCGCTCCCTCGCTCTCGCTCTCTGTCACTCGGTATGTCTCAGCTCTGTCCTTGACCAGCGATGTTACATCATGTGCCAGTGCAGATAATCTTTAATAATTATCGTATAATTCGCCAATCTTGTCACGCTGACTGTTTGACTGTACAGGGCACCACTGAAAGCCCCAACACTGTATGTCCAGGATTTCTGCAACACACGGCCAGTCATGTCGTCTATGGCATTTAATTGTACCAAATAATTCTTATAATTTATTTCACGTGGAGCTAAAAAGTCATTTATAATATTAGCAAGTCTGTTCAAGATTGAATTTAGATCATTTTTACATTGCTGATTTTCTTCATTTCTAAACAGCAATTAGTTAATGAAACTCAAAACTTCCCGGCAGTGTTTCACAGTGAAAGCCCTTCAGGGAAGTAGACACCGGGCCCCTCTCCCCTAAAACCTGACCAGAAAATACCTAATGAAATCTCAGTCTAAGCTTAACTTATTAGTATTCTCTTAAAAAGATAAGTCTGATGATATTCTGTATTTATGTTACTGTCAACAAATCCCAAATGCAGAGCCAAACCAATGTATATGTCTAACAACAAGTACTGTGAGGGCATCCAAAGTCAGATACATCTTATTTCGTTGTGCCATAGAGCTCCACTGTTTGTCCACAAACTATCAGCAAGCCACACATTTGCAGTGGGAAACTTTTGCTTTCATTAACATAAACACAGACGATGTTCAGTAGTTTATTTTGACTAAATCCCACACAGACATTCCTAACTTAAGCACCCAATGTGGATTTATCTTCCGCTGAAAATAGTCCCCAACAAATACACTATTCCCTGCAGACAAATGTTTACAATAACTCTGTTTCCAAAAAAGGTGGTTACACTGTTTGCCGATCATTAAACGCTTATAAGAGATTTTTTTTAATAAAAAGCATAAAGAAAATATTAAAACCGAGAAATGCTACTGTCATCTGACAATAATTCTAGCTTTGAATTTAATGCCAGCAAAATGCTTAAAAAAAAAACAAAAGAGCAGGGCCAGGGGCATGTTTACCACTGTGTTACATCATCTCTTTTTGCAAATGTTTTGTCAGCCAAATGTTTTCCAATTTTCAACAAATGCAGGATATCAACTCCTTAACAGCTGTCGATGGTTCTGCTTTTCAACAATCTGTTTTGGAGCTAAATATTACACATTTCACTCCACTACATTTATGTGATGGCTGTATTTACTCATTACCTTAGAGATTTAAGTCTCCCCATACATAACATGACAAAGATACTGAAATAAGCTGCAGTTTTACTTAATTAGCAGTTAGGGTAGCTATTTCAGTATACTATATAACCATATTTAGAAAATAGTTTTAAGAAATGATCCATGATGCTACTGCTGAGGCAAAATAAGAATTCATGGAAAATGTCGGGGCAGGAGACACTGATACCTGCCCAACGAGGAGGTGTTTAATGCAGCGCATCTGGGGAAGGGGACAGCTGAGGACAAATGGTGGTGAACGTTGCTTAATGCTTATAAAAAGGAAGGGTGGTGGGCAGCATAAAGGCCGGTATAGGAAGGAAGCTCCCATGTAGGACACACACACACACACACACACACACACACACACACACACACACACAGGCAGAAGCTGACACACAACCAAGAGGCTCACCATGCCTGAATATTGTATGAGGCGTTCTCATGGGCTACTGCAGAGCGTGCAAACAGAGAGAGAGGTGGACTTATGCATGCGCGTGTGCGCACACGCACACACCCACACACACACTAATGAACACACAAAAAGAGACAGAACGAGACAGAGCGACACACTCGAAAACACAAACACATGTACGCACACAAACAGAGCCAGTGGAGCCTGAGCTGACGTGGCCCAGAGCAGCCCAACGCCCAGCCACGACACACACACACGCATGCACTTGCATACACTTAAGAGCCATCTGCAGCTGAAGATACAGCCTACAGAAAGGCTTTACTGCTGACACTCTGAGACAGACAGAAAGAGAAGGACAAGAAAGAAGGGAAAAACTGTCGTGACCGAGTGAATCAGGAGATTAGGAGGAAGCGAAGCCAGGAAGGGCAGAAGGAAGAGAGAAACTGACAGACAGCGAGGTGGAGGGAAAATTATGGCCTCAAACTCTCAAGTCTTACCTTCAGCCCACTCAAACACAAAACTGCTTCACCAACACTTTCACTGAGATTTCAGCAATTACTGAATGTCAGCCCTTATTGGATGAAATTCCCCTTAGGTGCATTCTGCTTGGGCCCCAAAGACTTCATGCCTCTTCACAACCAAATAATAACCAATAATGACAAGTCCCCAATCACGAAACTCAGGAAGTTAAGGAGTATGTTCAGACAAAGTCCTTTTGCAAAATAAATTAGATAAATCTGTTACGCATTGCATTTTTTTGTAGGCTTAATGCAGCTAGGCTGACAAAGTCCTTTCAGTCCATGTGTGATTTTGGAGTTGGCCCTAAAAATGTTAATTTGGCCATGATTAACCTGCTTCTGATGAGAACCAAATGCTTCCATTAACAGAAAAACAGATGGAAAGCAGCTCTTGCTGAATGTGGGACTTACTTTGTGCTATATATGAAGTAGTTCAAGCTTCAAGTATGGCACTTTCTAGTATTCAAGGAAAATGTTTTCCCAACAGAACTGGTCTGAAGATCTTTTGATCATCAGAAAGTCCTTAAGAAAAATGTTGGAGAAAAAAAGGGTTTTAAGTCTTATAATCAGAGTAAATTCAGACGCAAACCCAGAGTTGGTACTTTTGTGATCCAGAACCTGAATTCAGACAATGATTCCTTCAGGTAGATTCCTACTGTCTCCATCTGAAACACCTTCAGCACATAACTGTAGCCAGTCATTGATATGGGTGTTTGTGGACAGTTTCAGAGAACTTGGAAAAGAATTACGCCTCAAAGCAGCAGTTAGAGGTCAGATGAGCTTCCCAGCGCTTCATAAATCGAATCAAACAATGTTTGCCGCCTCTGGGTTTCTTCCAATAACGTATTTGAAATAGCCTGAAAGAGGGAAATAAAACTCATCATTTGCTGTCAAAGTTCATCACTCCAGGGACACAGGTAGGTATCGCTTACTTCATAAATGCAGTGAATCAAAAACTAGTGCAGAACAAAAGGTTGCAACTAATATTTATTTCTGTAGGATCAATCTCAGATATTAGCACTTTGTTCTGCCATTTAGAAGCAGCTGGTAAAAGCAGTCACAGGGAATCACTCCCACTCTATTATTTTCTTGTTCTCAGATCATTGCCAACACAAGGTTTTATTCCAAAATTATAAGGGCAATTTGACAAAAATTCAGATTGGGAAATTGCCGTTGACACAGATCAAGTAATGCTAGTGCCCAGCTAATAATGGCCTAAATCCATTCATAAGCTGGCCATCTCATTCTCTGAAACCTTCCTTCCGGTTTTGCTGTATGTGTTTTCTGAAATATGATTGTAGCCGGAGCATTCAGCATGACAGTAAAACCATCGTGGTGACTCATGTTGACAGTGTTTGTGGTTGACTGATCGATGAACTCCTGCGGCAATGTGCAGCGAGGAAAAAAAAAATCAAAGCAAGGCGAGATCCAGCTTTAAGTCAACGCTCCATATGCAGTATAAGTGCCGTACTGCAGTGTGCACGGCTCGCTGAATCATACCTAACCATCTCGTGTTGAATTCATGAGAGGGCCCTTAGGTCATAGCAAAGGGTCAGTAAGGCATGTGGATATGTTTCAGATGTTTCCCTGACAAGCTCCAGAGATAGCTTTTCCCACAGGGAGGAAGTAGACGTGAGGAAGGCAAATACATTCCTATTACAAAAACAGTAAAAGTGTGAACCGACGGATTGCCCTCACACCTTCTCTGCTGACCTCACTGCTGACCTCTCTTCGAGCAAATATTGCATGTAAATGAAAAAAAAAAAGAGTATTTTTCTACTGTTCTCAGAAGGTTCTTCCTCTAAGCTAGTGGCCATTTTGTGCTGAGGTGGTTTCCAACTGGTTCCAGGCGTGTCCTTTGGCTTGTTGGTGTTTTGATATTGTTGTCAGAGATCTCCAGGTAACAATATGACCCTGAAGGGTAAATAAGCAGGGGACGTGGGGGGATAGGACAGCTGTCCCTATCTCTCCACTCCCAGTAAGCTCAGAGGCACCAAGCCAGAATACAACCTTAATTAGTATTGGGAGTGACCGGACTCTGCAATTGTGAACTCAGCAGGACTAGAAATACTGAAATACACTTGACTATATTCACCAGGGATTTAAGAAAAGTAAAGTAGGGTATAAAAAATAAAAGAAAATATAATGACACATAAAAATAGTGTTCTTAATGACTCGTTTATTCTTCTATTTCTTCTATATTTCTTCTACCTTGTATAGTGAACATTTTTCTTCTAGTTTTTTTGTGTAGCATTATCATTGTTAGGTCATTTATTCCTGCTCTCTGCTGCTGTAATAATGTGAATTTCCCAACTGTGGGAATACTAAAGGCTCTCTTATCTTAATTATAGTGTATAATAATTCATTTCATCTTTTCCATTTACCCCCAAAGCCAGGAGATGGTTAGATCGCCACAAAGCCTGAAGGCTAATACAACTTTTATATATGGCACTTTGGCTACTCTACAGATTAAACAAGATGCAACATATCAGATCAGCTCATGTTTTTGAACAAATTTGGGATAAGCTAAGCTAAGCTAAGCTAACTTAATCGCCCCTGGCTCTAACCTATCAACAAGCGTACAGGCATGAAAGTGATACCAATCTTATTATTGGGAAGAAAGTTATTTGATTTCCCAAAAATGTCTAGTTTTCCCTTTCAATGACTTAATGCACAGCAAACTATGATATTCAAAACCTTATTGCAGCAGAAGATAACATATTTTGGGCACGTAGGGATAAAATCTAGGTCAAGATTAGTTTATTCCTATTATATGCTAAAATAAATACATTAATTAATTAATGACAATAAAAGTAATCCATAATTATATATAAAAAAATTATTAGATCACTTGGGACCAAAGACAGTAAAAACAAACAAATCTAACTGGCCTTAATAAACTATACAGGACTTGCTGAAGTCTGAATCTGACTCTGTAGAGGATTAAACTAGTTAATAAATAATAATAATATTAATAATAATAAATCTTCATTGTTCCAAGGGTGGAATAAACTCAGTACCAAGTAGAAGCAGGATGCATAAACAAAGAGTACCTTTCAAACATTCATATATACAAAAAAATAAGCATCTATGAATGAAGAGGTATTGATGAACATCAGCAGAGAGAGAAGTGGACTGTTTAAGGATGTCACTGTTCTGAAGACTTTGAGGCATGTACAGATACAGTTGTTTCCCACTGTTTTACCCACTGCCCTTCCCTCCCGTGTCCACGCTTTACCTCAATAATGTCGGCGTTAGTCCGGCTCTCGTGTGGCTCGTTGTACTCGGTGTACTTGAGCAGGACCTTGTCCATGTCGGTGCTGGCATACTGGAACAGCTTGTTGGAGTGGTTGAAGATGATGAGGGCGATCTCGCAGTCGCACAGGACGCTCAGCTCATACGCCTTCTTCATCAAACCGAACTTCCTCTTGGTGAATGTCACCTGATGGCAGAAAAGAAAACTGAGCTGAGAGAGATCTAATGCAATCTTGGAATTTGATAACGCAACAGCAACTCTATTAATAAATTTAAGCTGAAGTGAAAACAAGAGCATTATCTAAGTATTCTGACATTCTATTTCTTGTTCTAAGACAAATATGTTTTCAAAGGGCCCCTTGGTCCTGAATGATGATGTGGGCCGCAGAGCGGGAGTGTGGATCTGGCAACAAGCCAGGGATTATAGATTTTTATTAAAAGACCTGTTTTCATTTTCATGAGAGCAAAAATTTCTTTTGAGTCTGTTTAGAGTAATGTTCACTTACAAAATTAAAATGTCAGCATTTACAGGATCGCAACCATTTATGAAAAAAAAGAAATTACATGCTGATAGCCATATTTCTTTAATTCAACCTAAAATCACACAGCGCAGCGAAACTGGATATTAAACTGATGACTGAGGAGCTCAAAAGCCAAGTTCAGTTGAGTTCCCGATATTTCAAAAAGGATGCTGACATCGGCGTTGGCAGTGAAAGCATGTCTGTCGAACCTACGTCAGATGACGGGTTTTTAAGATCGTGACATTTACTCAGCAACTTGTGAACAAATAATAAATAAAAGAAAATGAGCAAGTCAACAAAGGGATTTTGTTATTGCAGCTTGAAATACAACAAATTTTGAATGTGTTAGGATAAAAACTGTGAAAAATCTGCTCACTGGAATAAAAAAAAACAAACAAAATCTGCAAATAAGATAGAAGGCAGAGCCACATTTAAAGGAATATACCGGTAAACTGAAAACTATACCAATACTAAATATGAATCTAAGACGCGCGACAGCTAGCATCTGTCAAAGCTCCCCTAAAGCTCTCTAATTGTCATGTTATATCCTCTTTCATTTGTTGAAAAACCAAAGAGCAAAACTGACAACTTGCAGCTTTACAGTAAATCATCTGACCTCACTGTGACTCTCAATCTTGGCAGGAAAGTAAAAAAAGCACATTTCCCAAAATGTTGAGCTTCCCCCCCCCTCAAGACCTGACTTAATATAATTTTGGACCAGAGCCATTCGGACCAGTTTATCCTCAGTTAAACTGAAAGTGTAATTTGAGCTTTTTTGCATTTCCAGACTTTAATCACCGTTTTAAAGTCGTGTGCTGAAGGGCATGATTTGGCCAGTTGAGAAAAAGCAGGACCGACTGTATGAAAGTACTGTGTACTAAACATACAAGATAGATTCGTTTTTAGGAAAAAAGACTTCTAGACAGAGTGTCCAAACACGCTCCCCTTCAAGTACTCAGTTTGCATTTTGCGCACAGACTTTCACTTCGCTCCATACACTCCTTTCTCTCCCGTCACACTCGCTCTCTGTCGCTTTCACACTCTGTTATGCTCTTTTCCATGCTCTCTTTCTATGTCACACACTCTCTCCCGCTCCCTTTTCCACGCTCTCCTTCTCTCACACGTTATTTCACTCTTTCCCTTATGCATACACACACACACACACACACACACACACACACACACACACACACAACACACACTCTTGTACAAGCCCCCTCAGTTGTGAACAAGCAGAACAGAACTGGGAGTGTTGCTAAAGCACAGGGTCCCTTGTTGTCTGCCGGTTGGCTTTAGAAGCGCTTCCCTGGTATAACCAACTGGTATTTACAATCCAGAGAGATTTGGCTTTGTTTGGATTAAACACACAGGATTGCACAAACACAAACACGCGCAAAGGAGAAAAAGATTAGCAGAAGAAGACGAAGAAGAAAAGGCTTCAGGTACCGCTACAATATCTAGCGTTTGATATGGGAGGAATGGAAATAAAAGTAAATGTGTACACAGATGGTGTCGAAGAGGCAGAAAGATTTCGAGCACGCTGCACGTCAAGCCACACCCACAAATGACATCAACACATTTTCCATTAGACGCAGAAGCCAAAAAACCTGCTCTGACATCACTGATTGTGGCTGTGACCTGAAGTGCAGCATGCTTACACGTTTCAGCAGTTTACTGCACTTTATTATGTAACCTTAAGTCCTACAGTTCCCTTAAATCTTGAATTCATTTTCTAAGAAAACCGTTTGTTTTGTACATCTGGAGATTGATCAAGCTCACCATGGGACAGGGAGTCACATCTTTGACCTTGAAGATTTTTAGCAGTTTTATATTCATTTCAGTAATAGACTGATTTACTTTTTATTTGAAAATTTATTATTTTTTTATCTACGGTTCCATCAACAGGCTGGTTTTCACAAATGTTGAATTGAATTCACTGTGATCTTCTATAAATGTTTAAGATCTTTAGACGACAGAACCTTCATCAAAATGTGATCACATCTACTTGGGTTTAAGAGCAAAACTGCCACCCTAATGGAATGCCCATTGACTGTTGTGTTAAATGCTCCTTTGAGTGTTGAGCTTTCTTGTCTCTTTATAGTAATTATACTGTATTATAATCATACTGTTACCAAATACATGTATTAATGATATTCTGATTCTGCCTCTAGGGTTTACCTGCATTGATAGAGGCCGCATTTCTCTGTCAGGAGGCTGCTCTGCTGGCAGCACAGTTCTGAACTGAAACTATAATTGAAATGAATTGAATACAGAAAGAAAGAGAGAACAGATAGAGAGGTGGAGATAAGACAGAGACATTGAGGATGAAAGCAAGAAAAGCAGCAAGTGAGACCTTCAATCTGTGCATCTTTCTCTCCTACAATCACTTCATCTCTTCCATCTCTTGCTCCTTTCTGCACCCGACATGTTTAAGCCTCGCTCATCTCTCCTTCTCCTCTCTTATTTTCTCGCCCTCGTTTTCTCTTCCTCTCTTCTCTCTCGCTTTTTCCACATCCTCTCTCCCTCCCTCCCTCCCTCACTTCGCACTCGCTCACTCATTGCTTCCTGCTGCCACAAATCAAATTATATCGGGGTCGTATCCATGGGCAACCGACTCCCCTCCTCCCCTCCGCCCCCCATTTCCCACCTCATCACACACTGCTACCATCATCTCACCCCCCCCACCCCTCCCCATCTTTATCTCGCTGCCTATCTACATATAGCCCCACTCCTCTCCCTCCTCTTTCTCTCCCTCTCTCTCTGTCACACACACACACACACACACACACACAGAGAGAATGAGCAGATAAATTATGTGGCGATGTTGGAAAGGGAGGAAATTACGGTTGTGCGGGATGACAGGACTGGTTGGTGATGAAGACACAAGCCACTGCAAACAACAACAACTGCTCCCTAAAAAAATTATAAGGTCATCCGCCAGCACTTAAAACAAACAAGATCCATCCCAACATCCCAACAACACCTCTGTTTTTCTTTCCTATTCTTTTCTTAGAAAAAGTAGGCAGTGGGGTGCTGACTTTCGGTCTGAGCTCCAATCTTGCTGTTTACCACAAAGGATAAACAAGCTGGAGGTAATTGACATTAAGAGCAGAATTGCCAGGTAACCAATGGCAACTGAAGAATAAGACATCCTCGGTGAGGAGAGTAAGAAAGAAAGGGGACGAGTGGTTTCATGTGAGTGTGTGTGTGTGTGTGTGTGTCTCTCTCTTGGCGAGGTTGTGGTTGTGTGGCAGATGGATGAGGAAACCACCACTGACAACCACAACCTCCTCTTGCTGTTTCCTGTAGCCAAAACCCTCTCTTTCATTTACTAGCTTACAGTTTCGCTCACACATTTGGTTTGAACGGCTTAGAAAAAAAAGGAAGAAAAAAAATAACAAACACCACTGCGTGTCACCATGCTGCTTTCAGTACAGGTAGCCCTATATCGCTATTCTTTTTCTTTGAAATGTGAAGTAAGAGTAGATAAAACTATCCACTGGAATGGCATTTGAGAGGCCTAAAGCAGAGAGAGAGAGAGAGAGAGACAAAAAAGTTTTCCCATCAGTAAAATGCCGTTTCAACGTCCTCTGTGGTACGACTTCACTTGTAATTAAGGTGCTCCTCAAGTACTGTGCTACAAATAAATAAAACAGCAATATAATCAGCTGCTTCTCCAGAGTCCCTCTTGTCCTGTGGTAAAGCTCCACTGTATTGTACGTAATTGTTTTCACACATGAACTCTGGAAAATGTTGGGAGCAATTCCATTAAACCACAATTCAAATGCAGTGTCGGATTTTCATTAGTTCATTTTCAGTGAATTTATTATTACTTTTGTCAGTTTCATCTTGTTTCAGTGGCCACTGTGGGTTTTTCTTCCTTTAACTTCTTTCTTTGATGATTTTGTCGGCGTCTGCTTCGGCCTACACCAACATCGGCGGTTATGTTTGGAAGTCAAGGACATGGACGTGAAACAGTTGCAGAAATGTTGACGTACACTTTGTAAAAAACTAGTCACACAATGTCGAGCCCATCAGTTTGGTATGGCGGGCCGGTTAGAGTGACATTAAATGCAGTACTACAATATCCAGCAGCCTTAGCTAAGGAAAACAGACACAGGAGCAGTATACCGGACAAGCACCAGCCCAAAACTGATGCCGATCCAGAACCTAAATATCATCTTCAACTCTGGGTCAGTGTTATCAAAGGCAAAACACAATCTTAAGTTCAGTGGATATTTCACGGTAAAATGTGTCCCAGGAGTAATGTTTTTGGTTTTTATGTCTGCAGTCTTGTTCCTTTGGATTTAATTTCCAAAAACAACCAGATGATGAATGTAATTCTTCCACTGTGCTATGCTCTACAGCTGTTGCTCAACTTAAATATGATTACTGATTCGGGATTCTTTCCTTTCTGGCAGGAAATCTTTCTTCTTCTTACATCTTCCTGCTAAAATGGGTCACAGTGTTAATGAAAAGTCAACTCTTTCCGTGTTATCTTTGATGTGACAAACACTATTCCAAATAAATAAATAAATCAAAGCATTCCAACATACCAGTCCTGTGCTTTTTTTATGCGTCTTTGTCTTTGTAAGAAATGTGGTATTTGAGATGTTGTCATGTTTCCAGCCGGGGCCCACACTGAACGCTGTTTATTTTGCAGAGCTTATGGCAGCATCTCTGAATCAACATGTAGGAGGGTGACGGGCTCCATGTACTCCAAAATTCATTTGATTTCCTTTCAGAAGCTGCACTGTTCATTAGCTGAAGCAACACAGAGAAAGCATCTAAAAACCACTTATTTCATGCTCTGTTCCACCTCAAACACTAAATGTCACTGAGAGAACAACTGAATCCTGCTTTGCAGTGTCAATTGCTCTCAGTGCGAACATCAGATAAACGGGGGGGGGAGTGAGATGTAAATGCCGAGTACAGTTTTGGTTCAGTTCGAGCATCAAAATGTCATCATGCTGACTGGTTTGACAAAGTAATCACTCGATCACAGTCAATGATTAATTTGGACTTGCGAACATTACGATCACGTATTACCACAGAGTTCATCACCTTATTGACAAACTGGTCGACACCTGGCAGAAACACCGGCTCCATTTACCAAAAGCTGCCCGACCAGAAACCACTACAACCCATCCCTCCTTTATGGCCAGTTTGTGTACTGATGAATAACAAGCCATCATACTTCACTGACCCCCTGCAGGCGCTGTTTCCTCTTCTTTATAGAAATGCTACCTGCTAAGATTGATGAGGAGAAAACTGAGGATGACTTTCCAAACCCTACAGTCACCTCGCTCTTACACTGCTCAGGTCTTATTCAGGCAGGCACCTTGTTTCTCTCCCCACGCCTGTCTCCCATCTTGTTTTTCTTTTCTCTCTGCTTTTGAAGGTGGGCACGTCAAATCCATTACTCAATCTGCTCAATGGAGCGAGGCCCATTTACCAGTTGACTCATTTTAGATGGATCATTTACCCTTTCATCCTTTCTGACAATGCCACTGATGTAACCGGAGGGACTGAGTCTGTTTTTTTGGGGAAATATCATACTTTTTTTTAACATTTTCCACTGCAGGAAGGGGAGGTGTCAGCGAAAACCCCATGACACTTCTGCAGAGTCATATGAGCCTCATAAAACACAATGCTATTATACTGCTCTGTTGTGGCACTCCTGAGAGAGCTGCAACAATGTTGTTCATGCTACATGGGACATATGAAAAATGGAAAGGATCCCTGTGGGAAATTCTTATTGCCTGAGCTAAAGTATGCTGTCACCACAATGGAATTCAGTCCTGGAAAAGTGAAAATGATCATTTCTTTGTTAGATTTGAGTAGGATGGATGAGAGCTATACAGAGAGATCAATCTAGTTAAATGCTGCATATACTGGCTATGTATGCATCATTTAACACTCCTGAATGGATCATGAAGATGCTCTGAGTTTAGCTGGGAAATTAAACAAATATTTGTGTGTCTCTTAATTTTGTCTTTAGCCTTCAGTGTAACCATTTAGCTTCAGCATAGTTAATGAGTTCTTTAACAAAAATACAACAATGTCTGGACTACAAAGAATTGACCTAGAAATAAGCAGCATGTGCTTCCTGTGTTTTCTGCTGTAAGTTTCTGAAGCAAATGGAGGCTGACGCTGAAGAAGATGAAGTAATGACACAAACCGTCCCACAATCAGTGGTGACATCAGCACAAGAAATCCCACTCGGTGAGAAGATAAATGGAGACCTATACCACAGTCATCTGCTGCCGTCTGTGAGGACATACTTGCCACTTTTTAACAATATTCTATCTTTATTGTAGCCATATATCATGATGTATAATCTGTGCAATTCATGACAAAATAACAAAACAAATATGGTCCGTAACAATGGACCATATTTGCAAACAACCTATTTAATGTGTTAATTTTATATTACAAAGTCCTTACAATAATTACTCCAGACACCTGACTTTCCAGAGCTTTTACATGAAATTATATTCCTGAAAAATCTTTTTTTTAACTTAATAAGTGATAATATTAAGTCATTATTACTTAAGATTGCATGAGATTCCTTTTAGTACACTATCTATAATAGTTCCTGAAACAAGTTTAATAGAAGTTACTTTACATATTACAGTGACTCGTGTCTTTGGCGCTAACCTGCTTGTTGCGTTCGTCAGTGATCCTCTGAATCTGGATCTTTTTCCTCCCCATGGTTCTGGTGTTGCAGTGGGAGGATCAGGGGAAAGTGACAAGGTCTGAGGTCACGGATGGCTGCTGTTGCTTTTCCTCCTCTTTGAATCTCTATTCACTTTCAGTTTGCCCTCTCTGTGCACACTGGCTGTGTTTGGAGCACGCAGGCAGGGAGGCTTTCACTACTAAGATTGAAAAAAATAAAAACAAAAAAAGAGGGAGAAGGAAGAAAGGAAGTATGGGGCTCTGTGTGCAGCACGCTTTTCAGATCATGGTCCTGTTTCTGGGGGCAGGTCATCCACACTCAGGCTGAACTGGGATCTTCTGCCCTCCCCTTCACCTCAGCTGGGCAGCTCCTGGAAAACATAGAGACATTTATCAGGCTCAGAGAGATGGAGACAAAGACTCCAAAAAAGGGCAGTGAGAGAGTGAGGCTTTATTTGTATACCATGACCCAATTTGGCTACTACAAACCCAACATATACGAGAGAATAAATGATGCAGCAGTCCATTTGAGGCACCATCAAATCAGAAGCACATTTGGCTGAAATGAGGAGTAGGTGAGGGGGCTGGGAGTGTTTGTGGCTCTACATGCAGAGCAAGAGGCCCTCAGGGGCCCGCGAGTCAGGAGGCTGTGCTGTGTCAGCTTCATTAGAGGCATCACCGCCACATCACTGATCTGCTGGTCGCCCACGGCAACCGGCTGCCCGGGCCCGGCCAGCCTGACACACCGAATGTGAATTCCCGATCAGAAGCACATTAGAGAGAATCCACTGAGTCCGTGGATTCTACCCATTTTCCATTTTCAAAGCATTGTCTTATACTGCAATCATTCCTCTACAGGAAGCTCAATAGACAAGACAATATGACAATCTGCACTAAGTTGACGAAAAGTATGTTGAATTTATAAAATATCTATATAAATAATCAAAGGGATTGAAATGCACTTTTCACTGCTCTTCTCAGACTGAGATTGTCCACAGCCTCATGAAAGATACCTGACACATTTGCAAAGCAGTATGAGTGGGCAGATTTCCAGTGACACTTAACATTTAAAGACGGGGTGGCCAATGCTGTTTTCTGACCATTAATATCATTATGCCTTATTACCTAAACTGGATGCTGACCTAATTCCATGCAGAACAGCGAAAGATGAAGAGTGTAAAAATGTGTGTCTAATTCACTCATACATCTAACTAACCATGAAATAAGGGTGGTCTGGGATATGCTACGGTGCCTGATCAAAAACAGAGGATGGGTACATTATGAATTCCATATTTTAAAAGGGCAAGTCAGGGACAGAAAGCCCAGAGTGTTTCTGCAAATTCATGCAAACTCATGAATGAATGAGACGGCAGCAGCCCAGGAATGGCAACAGAGGCAAGGACCGTTTTAGGCCCTGTTACTACTATTTGCAGTTCATCTTAAAAATAGCACTCTATATATATACATACAAATTGTGTGTACACACAGCACAGCAGCATGCGCACACACACGCGCATACACACCGCGCGCACACACACACAGAGTGGTAGCCAAGTGGCAGAATTACAGAGCTAAATCATCTGGAAAGCAATGCGTACAGACACCAGCTCCTCAGCATTGTTTGCATTCCCTCTACCTGGGAGAGCAGCAGCAGAAAAACGCCCTCTATTTACATCCATTCTTATGAAACAAAGAACGTGAAATAGTCTGTCATGAGACTGGCATTCCTTTTGTGCTGCTGTGGGAGCTGCACTGCATGCTCGTTTAGAGAGGATGCAATTGGCTTAGCTTTGGAGATGAGTTGCCTATGAATTATGCACTGATGGGAAAGAGTGGAAGGGGGCTGAAGAAAGAGTGTTATGAGTGTCATAATTGCTTTGTAAAAAGGCTTGATGGAGAACTGGAGGCTGCCTGAGCCTGATTTTTACACTGTGTATCTACCGTGAGCTGCAGGAACTGAATGTACTGTATTGGCAAGCTCTTTCACATATTTGGTTCCAGCCCCTTCAACAAAATAATTTTATAAAAATCCATCTCATCTGCTTCTGTTCCTCCTCATCTTCTCCCTTTTCAATGGTACAAATTTAATAGGCAAAACTAGCAAAGGATAATGAATCCTACCTGGATCACCTCATTAGTGTACTTCTGGAAAGAGCAGGCATTTCTTTATGTTGCACATTCATTTCTTTCATTTAACTTCAAATATGGCAAGAAAGAAGTGGCAGTGAAATATTTTAATAAAATAATAACGATGTGTGCGTTCATTCTCTCATACAGCCTTTGTTAGCCACAGAGCAAGTAGGGGACTCACTGCAGTTGCAGTGAAGTTCAAAGGCAGCAAACTGAGGGATTTGTCTTTAGGCTGTGGGCTGATCACACATGAAAAGGCTGCTTTATCTGCCTGGGGTGGTCAAGTCTCAACCTTTTACCCTTCATGCTGCTGCAGCTCGCTTCCCATGTCTGATGTCAGGCAGAATCTCTGCTCTCACATGGGAAGCGGAGAGCCTGGAGTGTGTCTGTTGCCTCACTGAACCGACACAAGTGATAGAGAGGCTCTGGACAATGAAAAGATAAACGCTGATAATTAGGAATCTGCATTGGACCGAGATTAGGACCCTGGGGAACACCTTATATGCTTTATTCCTCAAGAAGCCATTGAAAAACTATTCTTTAACAATTTATTACAGTTGGAATTAAGAAAACTGAATAAAGGAATATAGAACTTTTAAAGAAACTGTGCAATCATAAAAGTACAGCTGCACTACATTTCTACAATTTTTAAGTACGAATACTAGAATATTATGGGCTGTCCGGGTTTGATGAAAAATTAATCATCCTTTTAGATAAACTGGGTAACTTGATGTTAATAAATCTCTTTGGTTTCTAATGCGAGATGCTTTCATACACATTTGCACCGAAGTAGAAATATTCCACCAAAAAAAAACAAACTAGAAAATTAAGTATTTCTATGAGATACTAGTTCTTTTTCGTTCTTCTTAATTAGCTCAGTTTGGGGTTGGCTCCAGTGTCCTTTGAAGATGCACACTACTTTCTATATTATCTAACAAGGACTACCAGCCTCAAAATATCTGACAATTATAAATTAGTAATACATTATAATGCACTGTTTTAGACAAAACCATCTAAATGAGAATCTGGTCATCAAAATAATATGCCTTAAGGGAGTCATAAACTGTATAAAAAAGAAAAATATTGTTACTGCAGGAATGTGTTGGCTAAGCTCTAGAGAGGGCACATCAGGTCACCGCTTTAGGGCAGTCTATAACAAAGATTGGTCCATAAAAGGACGGTTAGAAAATGTTGCAATGCACATTCTCCCTGAAATCTACTGCTATGGGTGTTAAACATTTCAAAGCATCAAATCTTCTATTTTAATGATGTGGGTGGAAACCCACGAGGTACAGGGGTAATATTATGATTTTAACATTTATTCATGAGGAAAAAGTTGACAAGGATGCTTTATTCTGCAATAACTTGCTTCACTTTTATGCAGAGCTATAGCTGGAAGCTTTTCGTTGCAACCCCTCTCTTTCAGAGTTAGACAATAAAAACCTTCCTTTGGGCAATCAGGGGTTAAGTGACTTGCTAAAGGGCACGCCATCCAGATTTTCCCAGCCAGTCAAGGTTTGTGAACTACTGACCTTCCTCCTGACAACCTGCCTGGCTGTCCCCGAGGCTAACGCTGCCCTCGATATTTCTGATTCAATACGACCAGTGTTTCTGCTACAGGCTCAATGTGCTGGAACCTGCGGGGAAAGGGACATACTTACATGCCACAAAATGCAGCAGGAAAACAGGGTGTTTGGGTTAGACATGATCTCTGTCAGTACAGCATTCTGTTGGCTTTTATGATGGAAGATGTGATGTAATCAGATGATGATGAATCTCTGTGTGTGTGTGCACACTAAAGCCTGACAGCTACCGTGAGATATTTGGGTCAGAAATGAGTGATAACTCGAGCAGAACAAAATTTGCGACAGACCGGTTTTAATTAAAATATACTATCAGTGCTTTATTTAAATGCTTTTTTTCCTGTTGCTATAGGTTCATGACATAGCGTGACACTGCAACCTGTACTGTCAACCAAGGAGACACCACTCACCAAATTCATTAAACAGTGTTCGGTGAGAATGCATCTGACATAGACTATCTCCTGTTCTATGTGACATGTACGAAAGGGCAGCTTTAGACAATGTCCTGACTTGACTCTCATATCATTCATTACATGGAGTTCATCTGCAAAAATTACTCTGATACAGAAAAAGCCTTCTGAAGAAGAAACATGATTATTCTTAGAGAAGTTCTAAAGTAATAAGGGTTTTTTTTCCCCTGTGATTTTTAAGCTGATGCATGGATATTTGCTCATAATGGACAAAAAATACATTAGTCATTATTCTCATTTTAGAGGAGGGTTATCAGTATGCCCATATGATAAACACTGGAATACCAATCCATTGGTCAGGTCTGAGTATTATCTGTTTGTGCGCTTGTATGTGTTTGCGTGTTTTCCAGCATGTCCATTCTTGTGGTGTGTAAAGTGGCAGTGGAGAAGCCTGGAGCAAAGAGATAACAGTCAGCGGTAGAGGGCTGGCAGTCAGGGGCAGGAGTGGTGGTGGTGCTGAAGATGGTTCCGGGCTGCTGGAACCATGCCAAAAGACTACAGAGAAATCCATTACTTTTCCCACTCAGCACCAACATCTGCTAAAGCTGATCGCAACCAGCAACACTGCAGACGCCCACTGTGTGCTGTCCATACGAGCCCAAGCTGTGATTACATCAACCTAGGCTAAAACCATTCTCTAAAGCTTAATGGACGGAAAGCTGCCAATGTCATGAGAATTGTCTGAAACCTATATATGTATGTGCTTCTGCCAGTTGTGATTGGAGTCAATTTAAATACCCAACAAAGGTATAAAGCATACATACACACATAATATATATATATATATATATATATATATATATATATATATATATATATATATATATATATATATATATATATATATATATATATATACACACACACAAACACACACACATACATATATATATATACATATATATACATATATACATATATACACATATATATATATATACATATATATATATGTACGTATGTGTGTGTGTGTGTGTGTGTGTGTGTGTGTGTATGTATGTGTGTATATACACATACATATATATATATATATATATATATGTGTGTGTGTGTGTGTATGTATGTACACACACACACACACACACACACAAAGTCCAAGTCAGAGCTAAAGCGACACAAAAACACAGATCCAGAATAGAGAATACCATGAAGCTATAAAAACAAGCAGTTCTGAACTTCAGAACTAAGTTAAAAAAAACAAAACAACACTGGCACAGTCCTCACATAGTCTGTTCAAAGAAAATTACTGAGGCAATAAACTCTCTTATTGCCAAGAAAAAGCATCCTTTAAAGTAGCTGAAAGTGTCTTTTTCAGACAACAGACACTGACCCTGAACCGAGGTACACATTCACCAGCCAGTGGCATTTAAGTGAAGAATGCATAATCCAAAAATTGTCCCATGAATCACCGGCTATTGTTTACTAATGTTGATGTGATAGCTGGAACTTGGGAGGGGTTTATATGACTTTTGGCTAACAACTCAAAGTGAAAAAGTAGTGGTTGGTTTAAAGCCACTGCCAAGAAATACAAGTTTTAATTCATGTGTAACTGTAAGTACACATGATTCAATTCAAGTAATCGGATTCAATTCAAAGTATACTTTGATACCTCATACTGATATTGTGATTCACTTTGTGTTAGAAAGGGCTGTCTTGTAGAAAGGTAAAGCTGTGAAGATATTCTAAATATACTACACACTTAAAATGATAAACTGGGGGAGGGGGGTGGGGGTGTGATGGCTAAAATAGGTTTTGCCTCCATACAGGTCTGTGTCGACACACTGGAGAAGTGACAGTCACCATTTACAATGAATAATAAGCAGACTATGGACGAGTACCTCATAAAAAAAAAAAAAAGAAATTACACTGTGAGGCACAGCTTATATGAAAGGAGTCCAAATAAACTTGTTGGTTTTTGCAGACACATCAGTCAGTGGTAAAAATATACATGGTCCTCAAAAGCAAGCTCAGTTAAAGCGCACTATCAGTAGCAGTGACCGTTTGTCATGATATAAATATAAACAAATTATGTTGACCGTTGATAAAATATATATATTTTTAAATCATTTATCAGGCCCTGCTGGCAAAATATCAGACATAGCTTCAAGATCGGCAGAGGAGTTCAGGGCTTCAAGTTTCAAGATGGGTGCACTTTGCCTGGATATAGCTGCCAAAGTCATGACCTCTGCACCAGGCTTTGAAAATGACTGATCTGTGTCTTAGTTTGAGGTGAACATGGATCAATAATTTACCAATATTCATCTATCACTCAGCATTCCATTAAAATAGCTCTGACATGTTGGGACAAAATACAATTTGACAAATGATCCAATCGCATGCTCTGTTCAACTGGGAATCAAATGAAATTAAATCAGCAGGTGTCTGAGTTGGTGTCGCACCTGAGGTTTAATTTGCCCAAAAACAGAAAAGATGTAGCAGACTAGAAGAGTGATCAATATGAACATGCTCTTCTGCCTCATTAAAAACACAAGGACCAGAAACTCAACTCCCCAGTGTTTGGAACATTTAAGGATTTAGGATTAAATGCCAGATCAAGCTCAAACCAGTGTTGAAGGGTCGATTAATTTGTAATCAGAAAATTAATTTGAAAACATGTCATTTTTCTTACACAAATGATCAGCATCCACTTGGGATTCTAACCAAACCTTTTCCCAAGTCCCCCACACCCACCCATCTTAATTACAAATACATATACACGCTAGGTCACTGACATCTTGCAGCCATTAATGCCGTGTTTCATACATAGCACGGCATCTTCAAGATGCATTACACTAATGAATTAGATTTTGTAAGGGCACGGGGAGAGGAGGAGTCTAATAGATTTGTTCCTCGGTGGGACACAGACAGAACCATCAATGGGGCTGAAGCTGAAGGTTTGGGGGGCTGGGAGAAGGTTGGCGTGTAACTGGGTCACTGAAAATGTGACCCGGCGAGCCCAACCTTGAGGGTGTTCTGCCAGCACCAGCTGTGTGATATTTACAGCCTGTTGCCTCATGTTCCTGGGCAACCGTTGAACACAGCACCCACCACACTCAAGCTTCAGGTCACCCAGCATGCATCTTTACAATATCAACAAAACCCTATGGTTGATTTTGTGGTATATCAGCAGGTGGAGCGAAGGGAGGGCATTGTGACAAATAGTGGAGGAGGAGAGGGAGATGGAGGAGGGAGCTGCTGGCCTCGTATCTGAAGCCTGGCTTATGATTGTGCCTGTGCTTCGATGCTGCCAACCCTGGCAGTGGAATATGATCTCCCCTTCCCCCTTCTCTTCTTAACCAATCATGGGTGAGACTTTAGAGAGGTGGGATAGAGTGGGGAGGGCTGATGCAGTGCAAGGGCAGCACTTCTGAGGTGATGGTGGTGGTTTGGGGCAAGAGATGAGATGGGATGGGAGGGGTGGTAAGGAGATCTGTGCCTCTTGGCTTGTGAATCACGCCCGCGCTGCTGGGTCGCTATCAATACTGCAGTCTGCCCGAGCACGTACACACACTCCCAACCACGTATACAAAAAAACAAACAACAGCACGCACAAAAAGAGAAACACACCTACGCACTTAACACAGGGCGCCCTAACTGTCACTGATCTGCTGTTTGCTCTCATAGCCTCTGGCATGAATACAGCAAAAATACCCTGATAATACCCATAATGCATGTATATACTGTATGCGAGTGCACACAAAGACTCACAAAGACGTCTTTTGTGCAGAAGATTAGAAACCATATGGAGGATAGGGGACTTGTTGGCAGGCCACACAATACTTCTACTGTAATTTGTTGTTGATCGAGACCTGCCCCGCTCACGGCATCACTAACCTGGACAATGTGGTTTGACCTGTCGGGTTACATCATGAGCAAAAGATGAATGGTCCTAACATGTTCTGGGGCACACCCTGAAAGGTGTGGGGTGATTAGAGGAGCCATTGGTTAATAGTTTTATATGATAAACTCTTACTGTGCTGTACATTTTGTTGATTAGTTTGTTGAGCTCATAAGAGCTTGAGGCAATTTTTAATGTATTTGCTATGGCTTGTATGTGTAAGAGATCACAAGTCCACGTCAAGTTTTTCTGAGTTTTGCTGCAAGTAGTCAATTTAAATCATAATGACCTTGCTATTTATTATTTGTAAAATGAATCAAATAAAATCTCACATGCTTTTTCAAGAGCTGAAACTCATGTCTAAAGTCTCAACTAAGCATGCATCATTAGTTATTTTTGTTTGATCAAATCATCTAATTCTGAAATTAGTTAACTAAGCTTCAGAAATGTGGTCTGAGATACTCTAAGGTGACAATTAGCTTGTTCTTGTAATTGTAAGTTCAATATATTTGGTTTGCAGACATATGATCATTTTCCTTCAGGCTGGGGAACTCCTGTGATCATAAATTTCTTTATTTACCGACAGTTTTAGGACAAAAAAAAAAGTTACATGACAAACTGGTGTGATAATGGCTAAATAAATAACTAATCAATCAGCACTGTGCCATTACGCTGAACTAGCTTACTTACACTGTTTTTTTCAGATCACAGTAAATTAAACAGCTGCAATTTGATTTATAAATGAGAGTTACTCTGGCAGTGGCAATATTTAATGAATTTATTATTCATTCAAGTACTACCCATTATGTTGGGCTTTGTTTGTCTTTAAGATCAGATCATTTATAATCTATAATCTGCCTCATTAGAGCAAACAGCGCAGTGTTTTGGAATGTAACTCGGGACGGTGTCCAGGTTCCCTCCCTAAAAGCTTTTCCCATCATTTCAAAAGTGCTGCAGCACAACAACAAAAGGTATGTGACAAAGAATGCCCGCTAGACAAAACACTAATGACATCAATGTGACAATCGAGGACAGAGGGCGTACATGCTCAAGTCGGCGTGCATGTGATAGTTTGACATCACTGGTTGAACATGTTTTCATCAATGGAGCCTTCTGCAACAGCCAGACAGGTAAAAGCAAGACAACCAACTGGCTCATACATAGTGCTTTACCGCAAGTGGTGTCAGGTTTATTTTCATGAATGCAGGTGAGTGGGAGGAGGAATGTTGGTTTTTTTTTCCCCCAGCACAAAAATACCTACCTATTTTTAACGTCCACTACAAACATTATGTTTATTTATCTGTCATTAACTGTGTAATGTGGGCACCGCAAGTATGCTAAAGGCATTCAATAATAATCAACACTCAACAGTCTGGCACACACACAAACACCACTGTTTCGAGAAGTAACTGCAATCCTTTCAACAATTTAACCCTCCCTATAGAATACCTATTTTTGGTAACAGAAATACACCGACTCCGTCATGACTGTTTGTGCGCGTGGTCATTAGGACGCACGAGATCCTTCGGCTCAGAGAGGCATCTTTCAATCTAGTCGCAGGAGATCAAGCCAGGTCGGCTTTGTTGTCAAGAAACCTTTCAAAACAAGTGTGGAGCAGCTGCTTGGAGACCCGCAAGTCCATCCACTCTTGTTCTGACTGGTTTAAAAAGCAGAAGGCACCGAGGCAACTCAATAAAACTTTAAGAAATTAGAACAACATTATAACCATGCTGAGAAAAGGAAACTTATTTTCTGTCATCATCTCAAAATGAAATGCCGGCTTCTACAGAGCAATCACCAGTAGTGTAGCTCACAATCCATGTAATAATCTCCCATTTGTGGAAAATAACTCTTCAAATTCCTTATATAATTATTTTTATACAAAAATTACAAAGGCAGACAAATCAATTTAGGCCCGCAAATCAAAAATATCTCTAAGATAAAACAACCTCTTGCTATTAACCTTGTGTTTCTTTGAAAAAGCAGGGTATAATCAGAGCAATCACCAAGGTTAAAGAAGCCCAACAGCCATCTTCAATGCGTTATATCTCAGCGTATGTATAGCACGCAACACAGTTTTAACAGGTGTCAAGGGCACGTGCATCATGGCACTCAACTCACCATTAATGGTCATGTAAGCCTTCAATTCAAAGAAGAAAAAGAGCAGGTGTGATGTTATGAGCTGCACAACAACGCAAGCTCTCAACCATAAATCACTACAAGAGACCCTCCCTCCACTCTCTCACCAGATTTGGGACTCGGGTGGATGTCAGTTCGGCAGCTGACGAAGAACAGCCAGCCACACATCAAATCACCTCGCACTCCTCTATATCTACCTCGTGAAGACCGACTGATTGCTTTCCTGGACTGATTAGGGACCTCAGAAATCTCTGAATGCTCTCAAAACTCATTTGTCAGAACTTCAGCTTAAATTGAGCATGAAAAAGTTGAAAAAACTTTACTTTTAGCCAGAGAAGAAGTAACGTGAACTCTGAAAAACTGCTATCAATTATGACTTTAGCTCATTATGTGTTCAAGAAACGCAGTGTTCATTTCAGTCCAAAACAATTTCAGCACACACACTCCAATGTCTCAATCAGCTGCTCTTACCGGCAAAGATTTAAGGTGCCAAACAGGCGTTCTAGAAGTGCTAATGACAGCAGTCAAAATAAAACTGAGGCCAGTCAACTTAAAAAGAGTAGTTCCAAAGTAGTCCACGTCAAAGATCACAGAGGTATAACACAGTCCTGAATAGAAAGACAGTCCAGCTTAGAGCAGCACATGTGCCACTCCACCCACCATCGACTGCTCAAGTGACAACTGCTGGTGGAACACCTCACTCTGGACGCCCCAAATTACCCTTCTTACTGGACCCCCCAGCACCACCAAGCCCCCCCCCTCCTTTGCTGCTGTTTCTTGTCACTCCACCTCACTCCTCACAATTACACAGTACACTCATCCCCCTCCCTACCCGTAAACCCCTCCCAGGTCACCCTTTGCCCTAATATGCCTTCAGCAACTGCCACCAATTCATCAGTGTCTATGTTAGCAAACGAGGAGTGTGTTGGTCAGCCCTTTAAAGAACTATTTTGTTTTTTTGTTTGGGGGTTTTTTTTCGGCACATTTACTGTAAACACTTGTATTTTCTTTAATTTATGACTAGATCAATTTTATCTTCATCAAATTATTACAAATTCCACAATATAAAATGGTTTTCCATATTAAAAAAAAAAAGGAAAACAAATCCCAGACCCCCAGGTCTAAAATGATGGTGAAAAATATCAAATTTGAAATTATATGAAATAGAAAAAACATTACAGTGCACTATTTTACCAAAAATCTGCATTTTTACTCTGCAAAAACAAAAGGACTATTATCTGATATCTGACCTGATTATTTTACATTAATTTTATCTTTACTGATTAATCATCTCAGCCAGATTGATCTTTTAGACAAAGTAAAAATACAGTTAAATTATCAAGTTACAATGTAAGAAAGGCTTATTTAATGGATTTAAACTATATTAACGATACAATTTTAATGTAAAAATATGCTAAAAGAATAGTGCAAACATGCTGTAATGCTGAAATCCTCAACTGATATCTATGACTAATAACATATTTAATTAATGACACAGTATTTATTGCTTTGATACGCTTTTATACACTAAACAGAAAATCTCTGTATTGAAGTCTATATGCATGTATGTGTACCATCGGGGTAAGGAGTCACTAGCTGCCTAACTGAGTGTGTCAGATCCTTGTTGCACACCAATCTGTCCCTCGTGCACATGTGTGTGTATACATCTTCCATTTGGATCATGAGCTGCTGGCAGCATGGTGGCAGCTGCCTACATACCTTTTGTTCCTCTGGACTCTCAAAGGACCCCACCCCCAAAATCGGCACATACACACACACACACACACACACACACACACACACACATCTCTCGCATGCTCAGCTGTCGGAGAGTTCAACACACTGGTAATGTCTCGTGCTCCTCTGCCAGACTGCTCAACATTCGATTTTACAATTACACTTCTGCTACCAAACTTCAACAGCTACTCCGCCACATCTCCACCTCCCTGTCATCTCCAATGTGGACCACTGCTGACGGCTCTGACCTGATGCCACACCCAAATCCTGAAAGATCTAAACTTGGTAAGATACGGTTATATGACCACAGCAGGGACTGTAAAAGGAGAGCTTCACTCTCTGTGACTTTTTTGCAACAGTAGCTCTGCTTCCCAAGAAACGAATCTCAGCCTGTGCCCTTTCCTGACCTTGAAATCTCCAAAGGGGGCCCAGAGGGTGTGGGAAATGGGAGGCCAGGAGTCTGCTAAACAGTTGTGTCATTGAGTTTCCACACACAGTGAATATACGTATGGGTGCAGGCATGTATATGCCAAGAACCCAACGGGTTAAACAAGGGGCAGAAATTCCAAAAGCTAAATTCATCTTGAAGCAGTAACTTATATGGATAAATCTGTAAGGGAGAGAAGAAAAAATGTTCACCCTTTGTGTATCTGGAGCAGGAAATCTGCCCATGGTTAGGAAAATATACACCACTACTAAATCCAACAATCCTAATGTCAGAGCACTGAGGGCACAATTACTTCCACAACAAACATGAGTGCTCAGATGGCCTTATCTTTCTGCCCCGTTCTCCAGGTTTTTCCCCCGCTTGCCATCCACATTTGTCATCCGTGTGCACGACTGCCTGGGGGCCCTCCATGTTGAACACACGGTGTTGGCCCGGAGCCTAAAATGGGGATCTATGAGCTTACCTCCGCTCTCACTGACAACTGAATGCAAGCGCGGGCCAAGACTGTGTGGTGCTGGCTACATGTGGTGGGGATCCGGCACCGAGGAGAGGTGGGGGAGGCACAAACACTAAGCAAAAGGATATCTATTCTCTCTTCTTTAGCAGAGCAGTGAGAGGAAGCAGCTCCTTTGCCCAGAGGCAAGTGTATTTATGTTGAAAGGAAACACAAAAGCATATAAGCTTCAGTTCTCGCGATGATAAATATCCATCCATGTAACTGCAAATCCTTGGAACAGTTGCAGGGAAGGCAAAAAGATTTGTTTTTGTGTATTGTTCGACATGAAAGGTGTGCCACCTGAGTGATGTGCCACGACAAAGAAAAACTCAAGAGGTTTTGTTGAAGACAAGCTTATTTGGTACTTTGTCTTTGTACCCAGTGACTAATAGGTTTGTGAATAAGCATGATATGCTTTCAAGGGTCTGACAGTGAATACCCTGATTATGCAAATCTGCCTCCCTCTCGAGGATGGGGTAAATTAAAAAAAAAAATGACAAAGCTTTTCTTTGGTGTGGCACTAGTGTGAGCTATTTTCTTGCATGTGACCTACATTATTAAGGAATTTTCCACATTTTCTCATCCTTATGACAAATCTCACAGTATAATACAGCTCAAGAGATGAACATTTCCAAGAGAACATACTCATCCAAACAATGAGGCTGTCTAATTGCTCCACATTATCAGTGCCAGCATCCAGAGCCAATCTCCGTTTTACTTACATTTCATGTTAGAAATCTAGTGATTTCAGATCAGCAGGTTTTCAGACGCCCTAAAGCATCTTGAGTGGATCAAACCAATTTCAGTTCCATTTTCACCATTTATTTTCACATATGTCTGCACAGAATACATTACGATAAACACAATGATTTTGCTTTCATTTCTTCACATCTACTTTTTTGGGATTTTGTTAGGGATTTGTTGCAAATGAAAAAGACACACAATACAAGTATGGCATGTCCACAGCATGAGGTGAAACCATTAACTTTGCTACATTCTTTTATGTGATAACGAACCGGTCATTTGTTTAGATCATGAAATGACAGAAAATAGAAACTCCTTGTTAGAATTCCTACAGCCACTGGTGATGTGTTTTTTGTAGGACAAACAAAGATGTGCAATTTACAGCCAAGTAAATAATATAAATATTATAAATGATTAGCAAAGTAAGTAATTGTTTGCTAGTTGATAAATCCAGAAATTTAGACAATCTATTATTAAAACACACATTCTACTCTAATTCAAAACTGTCGTAGAAATGGACAAGTTCTACTGGGTTAGTAAAATTTAAGAAAATGTGATTAATTAAATAAAGCTGGAGTTTTCTTCAGCATTCGGAGGAATGTGATGACTGCTCCAGTCTGCTGTGGCTGAGCCTGAAGGGGAAGCTTCTGATTTACTGATCAGCCTGCCTTCCTTTTCTCACATATCCAAGTGCCATAAATGAGCTTGCTCTGAAGGGTCCCTTAGCTTACCCTTAAGGTGCGTCCACAAAGGAAGTGATCTGTTCATTGTGCATCGCTTTGTTACCGACAGCTGCTCCCTAGTGGACATTCCCGGCTCCAGTTGCCAATCTAAGCCTCTAATGTATTTACAACCTTGACATATGTCAACCAATGGTATCCTGCACTGTCACTGGTAGCTGAGAAAAGTTGAGAAAGGTTTAACCCAGGACCTGGCAGTACCTCTTTACTACCAAAGTAGTGTCAATGCCCAGTCTAAAACCAGTTCCATGAATTTCCACCACCAAAAAGACTGTGGTGGCACAACACCATAAATTTGCTGGGCATGGTGCTGGAATTAGTGATGTCAGTAGTTTTGGTAAGGGCCGTTGTAAGAAATTCACCAATGACTCAGCGATGTAGCCCACAGATTCTGCCTGCCAACATTTTTTCCATGTAAATTATCCCATCTTTTGCTATATGGTTCTCAAAATGCATCAGAGTAGCAGTGACTGGGTACCAGCACTGTCAACGTGTCAGTGGAGAGTAGGGAGACGCTGCCTCCCACTGAGGTGTTTCAGGCATATCCATGGATGGTTGAGCTTATAAGATTTTTAAAGAAATAAATCTAAACTTTACACAGAATGTGAGCAGCTTAAAAACAGCATGAGATTGCACTGGACTGCTGTATGTCGCGGTACTGACCAGTATCGTATTTCTCTACGTCTAATCTAGCCCTTGCTCGTCCAATCTGGGGAAATTTGGCATCTCCCAGCCCCTGGAGCTGTCGCAGGTATGGGTTAGAAGTCAAGAGCAGCAAGACAAGCCCTAACAGTCGCAGCAACCTGTTCTCCTCAACTGTCTGCCTCACTCAGCTGGCTCCACAGAGGCCCCAACCCCCACCCCATAAAAGCCTGTCTTTGCAGCTCCATGCTGTCGGCTTTTCCAGGCTGTCACTGTCAAACACAGGAACAGCTTCAGGGATACAGATTATTAACATCAACGTACACTTTGAGTTTGTCCTCAATATACTTCAAAATACTAATTTAAGCACATCTATGGCTTTTGTTTGTTTTATGGCATAATCAATGAAGTTCCATTGCTTTCATAAGGGAAATCAATCCCTGTTGACTAACAACATGCCTTTCTGTGTACAGTATACATTTTAATATGTAAAGTGTAGTAGTAAGCTTTTTCCATGTCCCTGCCAAGCGATTTAAAGTAAAATTAGAGCTGGCTCAGTTATTCTAATTAATGACCTGTGCGTGTAACTTTACCATATTTTAATCTATCAAGTAAATTAAAGCCATAAATCACTCAACACCTGTGACTCCCACGCCAGCATGACCGACTGGATTGTGAAAGACAAGTAGACATTTAGCTTGCACCCAGAAAAGCAAGAGCAGACGTCTGGAATCAAACGATCACCTATGTTAATTTCAAAGAGCTGTTGAGATCAAGAGGTCTGGAGGAGGAAAATTATCTAGTAAATGGTCATTCTATGTAACAAGAGACCTTTATTACCACAGATCTCAAAGCTCACTTGCTCTGACCTCCTGTAATCTATACAATTGGTTGTTAGTGATGTTGGTGATTTGGGACTTTAAGCTTATTATATGTCTGCACTTACTGTAAATTGTTATTTAGGAGAGCATCAGAGCGAATAGAAGAAAAACTCATGGCACTTGGTAGCGTGGGGTGCAGGGTGGGCTGGTTCTTCAGTGACTCTTTCAGGCCTGATTTAGACTTCTGCATTGGGTCTTTGCAGGACCTACGCACGTAAACAGAAATCCCCTCTGAACCCTGCGCAGTAACCTGATGTGCATCTCTCAAGAAGTGTAACTATATGTTGGGTTGACGCGGCGCACAAGAATGAATGAATAAAAATTGAAAAAGCTAAAATTAGTCACCAAATATACTTGGGAAGACATTAATATGCAGTGCCAGTCAAAAGTGTGTCCAAACTTTTGACTGGCACTGCATATCTATGCTCCCCCTCCCCCAGTAAAGTGTATTTGCAGTAAACACTACATGTTGTCATATAATAACCTGTAATTGGACTGCTGAAATGTTTGAAGTGTTACAAAGCTTTTTGCCAAACACAGAGAGGATTATTTCATGCCACCTGGACTGACAATAAGCTAAAATTGGCTGATATATTGGCCTGGACCTCCATTCCAATGACCGGAAAAAGAAAATTGAACCAACTCGAGCTTACTGGGCAGGATTAAGGGTGTAAACGCCATCTTCCTGCATCCGGACAAACAAAGACGTAGTGATGTGAGAAAAATAGTGATAATCATTTCAATTTCTGCAGCTGTACGGGATCTTTGAAATCAGCATATATCGCCGTTTCTTCATCTGTGGTCTGATGGTTCATTTGCTACTGATCGGTCAGGGGAAAATGGAACAATATAAGTTCCCATTCCAACAAGGAAGCTGCCAACATGAAACTAATGCTAAACAGAAGGAATAAAGTAAAACAAAACAGCAGTTCAGGATGAAAATCAGATGTGATTTATTTTGCAATACTGCCCCTTTTTGATGTTAAATGATGCATGCAGTCGTACTACAAAATAGAGACGAAGGACTGGAAGTTAGCTGACACTATCTCGACACCTGAAGATCACTGCCACAACAAATGCCTGAAAACACAACAATATCAAAGTTCCCACAATGCTTTAAAGTGAAACAGAGTCTACTTAGCTCTAAGAGAGTGGTCAAACCTTCAAAAGCTGCTGCCACAATGCCCCAATTTTCTTGCCAAAAAATACTGAAAACTACTTTCTTATTATTTAAAGTTGAAGGTTTGGTCTTGATTGATGATTGCGGATTCTTTCAGACTAATTTCTTGTACAGTGAGAAAGTAGCCTTGGGTTTTGGTTAAATAAAATGAAACCCAAACATTTAGTGGCATCCCTGTCTTCATCGCACATGTAAGATATCAAACTTCCTGCTCATAAAAAGACAAAATACTGACATTATTCCTGAGACGTTTTCTGGCTTTTTGGATTTCTGGCTCCTCATGAGGTGGCTTCTACTTTAAAAAAAAAAAAACTAAGTGATTGACTCAGGCTACAATGAACAGAAAAGAGGCAAAGTAAGACAAGACCATCGTGGCACTCAACGGAGCCACGAGGTGCTGTGTTGTGCACTAACAAATCCCCAGAGGCGACGAGGCGTTTGATGTGCAATGGGGCGGTGAATGCCACACAGAGCCAGCCCTCCCCCCAGCCTCCACAAGCTCCCTGACATTGACTAACAGACATGAACACACACACACAACACACACACACAAACACACACACTTCTCCTCAGAAACAGCTGACGTTTTAACAGGCTTACAACAGCTGACAGGCTACAGGTGGGGCAGAGGGGACCCTTCATAAGTCCTCTAACCCCCCCTCCTCCTTTTAGTACCCAGCTCATAATTCCCCACTGCAATTCACACACACATACACACACACACACGCACACACACACACCTGTTGTGACTCCAGAGGAATTGTCCTCTGTGAAAAGCCTAACTTCATACTGTATCACCCACCTACTCTCACAGACACATACGCTGTCTCCCCCTCAGTACATTAAAACAGGGCTTTATGACCCTTCAGCATGTGTTTGAGTGGTTCAAGTGTGTGTATGCTCTGTCCGACTGTAAAAACAGATGCTACCAGAGAAGAGAACTACGGGCTAAAAGCACTAAGCTCCTTTGCTTCAGTGATGCCGGTGCTGGCATTACAGCGAGGAGAAAACCATGCTGTCATGTTAATCCATAATCATTTTAACCCACAATAACCCTGGTTTTCGCTTCAATCACCACTGTATAAAAACAGTTTGGCTGTACGTGGATCTTATAATCCTGAGGTCACATTAAAGTCAAGGAAAAACTGAGGCTCTACATCAACTCTGTTTATTGTCGCACAGTCTTAATATTCTTTAGATTGTTGAGAGAGAAACTTTTCGGGCATTTAGACTCTGCAGCCACACAATGCGATTCTTCCTTTGATGGAGACAGAAAGGCTCCGTCACACAAGCCTTATTCAGGAATTTGGAGATACCACCCCTCTTGAACATTCTCCAAACGCTTTTGTCAGACATAGTTCTCTGCAAAGTGAATTGTGGCGAAGCGCAGCCGAGAAATTTAGGACGAGTATCTGTTTGTAAAAAGGAGCAAAGCTGAGAAGAAGAGAGGGGATTTGAAAGCACAGCACTTCTTTGGATTGGATGAGAAACCATGGAGTGAAAAAGAGAGAGAGAGAAAAAAACACACACATATCTGGATTATGTATTCTTGCTGCGTGTGCAAAACAGAGCAGAAAAGAAGTTTCCATAACTTCGAGTATAGAGTACTTCCTCTCTTTTCATCCACAAGGTATCACTGTAACAGGAAATGATTTACCAGCATTCATTCGCATGTGATTGTATAATTTAATAGGAGGAGAATAGAAAAACTGGATTATGTGTCCCTTTTTTTTTAAAAAACAATTTGGAAATAAACCTCAAACCAAAGCGCTCACGTACCGGTACCACACTACTAGAGTTAATAGTTATAGTGCCTGTTTAATACTTCAATGTTGTTGAAACGGGAGCTTTACTGACTTCTTGAAATAATTCATAAAGACAAGGGAGTCAAGTCAAGGCCTTTCACACAGGAAGTGACAAACGCTGACCACTAGGCCCAAAATCTGTGTTGTGCTGGCTGCTGCGTAAGCCTGTATTTTGTCATTTTTTTTATAGCCACTCATGGTCCTTGTGTACTATATGTGCCCACTCTAAAGCGCTTTGAGCGCTCAGCTAAAGTAGAAAAGCGCTATATAAGAACTAGTCCCTTTACTCTCTGTCATTCTGTATTTCTATTGGTGGCACGAATGTACGTCACAACACGCCACGGCACACACGAATGCTCCCGGGACAGCTGCGGAAACCATTTTTTGTGGGGCCCAGGCCACAGAAATGCATTTCTGAGTGCAGCACAGCACATGCTGCTTCCTATATGAAAGAGCCTTAGTCTTTAAGATGCTTCGCCAAGATTGCTGCGTTACTGTTCATGTGTTCAGCTGCTAGTGAGGGGAGGGGCTATGTGCCTGCTTGCAGTGGTGCTGTGTGAAGTTCGGTGTCAGCAGGAGGCAGCGAAGACGGCACTGTTGGTATCAATACTGTGGCAGTAGCGTATCTAATCTGAAACTAAAACTAAATATCAGATTATGGTTTTTTTCTGATGATCCTACTCAGTACATATACTGCCTACAGTAGTAGTACAGCACAGTAGCATCTGTTGTATCAGTGACAGTTGCAAACACAGAAGGAAGTAGCTTGGTATTATTACAGCTCCACAACTACCCACAACTGGGTAATGGATAATCAAAATCTGTTACTTTGATACTAGAGACCAATCTTGAATCCCATATTTAACATTTGCTTCTTCTACCACGACTACAGTCTACCCATAACCACTAATGTGGGTAACTTAATTGGAATCTTAATTATTGCAGTGGCAGCTCAGAGCAGTCACATGAATCATTAATGCAACTTCCTTTTACGTCATATTTTTTGGATGAGCACTGGCAAATAACTGATCTGTTTATCTAGTTTAGAGGAGGTTAGAGGCTGTTGTGAAATAATGAATAAATGTAGTTAAACTATTCTGGAAAGACCACAGTCTGACATGGTTTCCGTTTCTACAAAACCAGTAAAGAAACATGCTGATGCTGATGAGTGCACTGCAAAAGCATTTCAGCATATTGTTATCTAGTCTTCCCTCTGCTCTTGCTTTTCCCTTGCACTCTCGCCGCCTTTCTTTTATTTCTTAAGAAAGCGGGAGGACTCTTTCTCTCTGAGCGTGGTGGTGTTCCAGCTGTAATGTGATAACCAGTTCAATAACATAAACAACTGCCAGAATCCTCCAGAGGAAGGATGCAGAGAGAGCGGGAGTGTGTGTTTCTGAGTGTGAGTATGTGAGTCAGTGGGTGGATGTCTGTGTGTGTGTTTGGCTTTACATGGGAGCGCGTGTGGGCTGGAGAGCAAGAGAGGCCTGGGCGAGAGGTGAGGACGAGTCAGCCATTGAACACCATCAAATAAAACGTTATCTAATGCCTGCACTGACACGGCCCGCCAGAAAACAAGTACACTCTCTATCGACTGAAAACACGGCTGTGCTTTTGCCCGCGAAAACACTCCTCGCTGCCGCCGTGAGCTGGGTTTCTACATCAGAAAGGAGAAATGGATTTCAGCTGCACTTTAAAAAGACATCAGGGTATCTGCACTCTTTGTGAGCACAAATTTAGTGACTTAAGACTTTTTTAATATCTCCAAAAGCAAGAAAAGTACCCTTTCCTTCACTAAAACATCTGAGCAAAAGATCAGCATCAAAAAAAAAAAAAACAACACTAACTGCTCCTTTGTGTAAAAGAGAAATACAAGCATCTGCACCTCTTAAACACAGTTTAAATTATTTAACATCTACAGGAAGTAAATTATCATTTAATTCCATTTCATTCCCCACAATATATTTAATCTCAATAATTAAAAAAAAAAAAAAAGATCAACACACAGAGTTTAACTGAAGCATATCTTAACTACATCTCACCAGCGTCATCAGCAGGTTTCCATCCAGTTTTAGCCAGTCTCCTACAGTTAACTTCACAGGCTATATGCATGAAACCCTGGCAAACCAGTCTTTTAACTTGAATATTTTTGAAAAGTTTTACATTAAACCCAGATTCATGTGAAGAAGTCTGACTTATTTTGTTTAATAGAACATTTTAAGAAAAGTAAGTTTTGTTTTTGCCAATTTGATTTGTGTTTTATGATTGAATACGCTTCAAAAAAACAAGCTGGAGGACAGGAATTTTACATTTACAGAGGCCATCTCTAAAGCCGTCCTTATAAAGTGTTTGGAAAGGGGCAGACACTTGCAAAAAATAAATGGCTGGTGATTGGATGATCCATTTATCACACCTATACTGCACAGGTAGCTATAACATTACTGGCCAGTAGTCCAAGAAGTGACTTGATTTGTTTTCAAATAAATAGCTAATGGATTTTCTCATAATCATGATCTCATGAGAATCCTGATGCCTCACAAGGTAAATTCTGCTCTATTACACTTCCCCTTAGCAAAACTTTATAAAATCTTAAACCTTATAAAAGATGAAGTAGCACAGTTTCAATAAGATGACACATTTTGAATCTCCATGCTCTCGGTCATGGACAGATACCAGTGTTTGTGTTTAAATACGCACACACACACACACACGCCTGGAATCATAGCAACATCACATGCAAATACACAAGCAGAAGGAAGTGTGCAACTTTGGAAGGGTAGAAAGGGGATTTTTCAAGCTCCTCCTCCCTCTGCTACTTCTTCTTCTCCTCTCCCTGCAACATTCCCAACTGGGGTAAGCAGAAGAGGAACAAGGATAAGCAGCCTTCGTCTTGTACCCCCCCCCCCATCTCCACCCCTCCCCTTCATACATACATATTCTTTCTCCACATTAGCTTATGGCTATCTTAATGAGCCTTGTGCAGATGGTCCCATAACACTGCCACAGTTGTGCGACTGTAAAATGATGCCACGCCCCAGCAAGGAGGAGGTTGTTATGCATTCAGATATTCAAATGAGGCCGTAACCTCTCGCTGTGCTTTCCTGGAAGTAGAGGAGAGGTGTGGGAGGTATCTGATTGGGAGTGGCAGGAACGGAGAGATGGATAGAGGATAGATGATAATGATGAAGAGCAGGGTTTCAGATTAAAGACAGGCAGAGTTAATAAGAAAGGTGATAAGGAAAGAGCAAGAAAGAGCGAGAGAGAGGGAGAGACGTTTAGTGAGAGGCGGGGAGCGTGTGAGAAGCCTGGGTGTAGCATTTCAGCTCCTGGCTCATGCTGCTTGCTATTTCAGCTGTGCTGGAGTGCTGGCCAGCAGCCCCTCCTCTCACGCCATCATAACCCCGTCAGTATGGTGGCACAGCACTTCGGTTGCATTCACAAATGACAACTGACAGTCTCTCAATTCTTATTTCCCCCTCTCACACAGATCACATTTTCCCCTCCTCAGTGTGACTGGCAACAAAAAAAAACAAAAAATATGCTGACTGAAGTCACAGTTTCCTTCCAATTCCAAATGAGACCACACAAATCTGCGCCACCGATTCAGATCCCCATGTGGTGTAGCCTTCATGTGACTTCGATCAGAATCCGCAAAAAGGACCGTGGAGACCAAATTAATCTCATGTCATTTATCAGTGATGATAGCCAAATGCTTTGTCACCATGACAGTCTAACTGAGCCACCAACAGCAGACAAAATAAGGCAGGAAAAAACAAGTTTGTTATCATGGAGTTACCTAGACTCAGACAGAATCTAAAGGAATGCGGCGAAGCCCAAGCCAAAATGTGTTGGAATTTATTAGCCCCTATTAAAATGGCCAGCCTCAGAGATTACATTAACATCTTTACAGCCTGGTACCAAAAAATCTTTTGGTCTCTTTAGCTACTTTCCCTCTTCGAGACAACCTAATGGGGTGCTTAAAGTTAGGACGTACTAACATAGGCAGCTATAGCCCACAGCTTTCTGCTAGGCTTCTTTTCCTCGAATTTGAGTTACTGAACTCAAGCTCTCAACAGTCTTTGTGGTATTGCTGCCTTCTGGAGCATTTTAATGGAATTATGTTACAAATATTGTAGATTGTTGTGTGGAACAGCCTATACAGGAGGCCTGTACTGCAGTTTTGCTGAGTATGTTATTAGTTGCACCCATTAAGTTTATGGACACACTTGCTAAGATTACGAGCATTAGTTGATACCTTAGCACTCCACTTTAAGGTTTAAATATTGCTTGAAAATTACAACTGCTAAGGTAGTGGGTTCAAAATGCGGAGTACAGAAATCTGCACCATGAAACCCACCAGCCTGTCTCCATTTTTTTTTTAAACCCATTTCAACTGCTTCTTTCTGTAAGGCAAAGAGTTTGAAAAATCTGGCATTCACTTTAACAAAACAGTTCCTGGCAAAAGCAACTTTAGGTATGTGTTAACGTTCAAGTTTTGAGTCAGCAAAAGACTTCTGATTATGAAACATTTCTGTTTCTGGAGGCAGAATGATCTGTGTTTCTGAATACTGAATGATGCATCTGAGGTAGTACACTTTCCTAAAACAGATGCATGACATTTGAAACAAAAAAAAAATTATTTTTTTTTTTCCTTGTAGCTTCCTCCGGTCTTGTAGGTGTGCTCCTTGATCCATGTCCCAACTTCATCTTTTTTTCTTCTTACTTCTTCCTTTTTAATCTTTTGTGAGGGATCGTTCTCAGAGTTTTCTGGCAACAATACCAGATAGACCTTCAGTGAACCATCGGTGTGCACAAAGGAGACTGCAGCTTGAGTCATTCAACAGAGAAGCCTTAATCTAAGCTAAATATAATGCTGTGGATTGTTGGCCATTGTTGATTTTGATTCGCAGTAATCCTCCTGATATCTGCTGCTCTTACTGGCAAAGTCCGTAACCTTCAATTCCAGCTGTGTTATAAAATACTGATTTTGTGATGCTATGAAAACAAGGTCCATCACTATGTGGCAGAAATCAAAACTAAAACAGTTTCTCCCTTTTTCAAAATAAATTCTTTTAAACATCAGCAGGACACTGGAGTGTGTATGAAAGCATCGAGTTTTGAATTAAAAACTTGAGCGAGACAGTAAACCTCTGGCCTTCAAGAATACAGTTCAATAACCTTGATTTTAGATTTAACTGTCAAGGAGGTCAACGAGATCAAAAAAAGCTCCAGTTTATGTATTTAAATCAAATGTACATTGATATGAGATGTATTAAATATGTGGAGTCTAAGTAGGCAAACTTTAAATACAAAAAATGTTACTAATATTGGAGACGCAACTGTACACATAGCCCATTTGATTATATCTGCTTTTAGTGTGAGTGCTGTTCATTTGGTTTATCACTTTTCTTCTTTTCACTTTCGTTTCTCTCCTTTTCAAAACTAAGCATGCAGGAGAATTTTAAATAAAAGGCTGTAATACTGAAGGTTGCCAGAAGCTGAACTAAATGGATTCAAACTGCATATAAGTGGATTTTGATAGTACGGCCTTGTCAAGGTCAAGCCAAGCTTGGTTTTATGCAGTGCTTCAACCCTGAGAGTGCTGCGAGTGCCCATCAAGCCCGTTACTGAAGGTTAATCCTGCAAAATGTGTCAGGTTTAAGTTACATTAAACCTACAGAGAAGCAGTGGCCTTGTCCTGATCCAGGGCCAGTGGCCTTTGATCCCACCGCACACCCTGTACAACATCCACTTGGCTAGTTTTGCATTAGATAGCAACAAGTGTATTAAAAGAAGGAAAGCGCAACATAATCTGGATAAAGTGCTGAAGTGAAGCACACCGACTACTCAAGGTAACAGAGCGAGATCACAAAACGCCGCAGACTCCACGAGATGAAATGTTATGAGAGGGGCAGAGCCCTACAGACTCCTCAATCCCTGATCAAAATAAATGTTACGTGCATTCAGTGTTTTTATTTGCTCATCTGTTCCTACCTCGTAGTCAAAACGAGGTCAGCCCAGATTTCCATTTTGGCTCCAAAGCTGGTTTTCCAGCAATTTCTTCAGAGGCAGACCAAATATATTTAGCACCCTGAGCGAGATATTTTTAGCAAAGAAAAAAAACTGAGGGATTTACCATTCAGTCCCCCACAATTTCTGTTCACCTTTTATCTAATAGAGTGAACCGATACGGTGAACTTGCTGTTGTCAACAACCTTTGGAAATTATAGGGCATTTTTATCATCACTGAAATCAAAGTATTATATCTATTTTTTTTAGTGCTGGTAAGGAGCATTTGGCATCTAGCTCAAGGGCACCGGCGGGACTCTCAGACTCCTGTGACCTTTCACATAATAAGGAGGTCTCTTTAAAGTCCAGGCCACCCTCCTGTTCTACTTCCCCAGCATCTGTCATCTGAGGACAGAGAAGAGAAATTCTCTGCTGCTGTTGAACTGGGAGATGAGCGGAAAGTCTGTGGTAAACCACTGAGGGCTGATTATAATTTAGGTCAGGGTGACAGTCAATGGAGAGCGCAAATTTTGCCAAACAGGAATTTGGGATCCAACTTTCCCTATAAGCTCAGAGGCTCTGTGTGGCACTTGTATTCAAAGCTGAGACCGGCAGTCACCTCTCATACAGAAAGCCATGACATGCGGTTGTTTTCACAGCAACATAACTTCCAAGTGTTCTGCATCACATGTCACTGTCAGTCTAACTGAGAGTATAGAGCATAGAGCTGTATCTCACAGGTTTCCTCTTCAATGGGCAATGTGTAATGGCCATATTGATTAAATGGCCCCAGAACCTTATTCACAAACCAATTCAGGAACCAACCTAAGAGCATTAACTGAAAACACTGATTGGTTCACAAATTAGATCAATAATGGATTAAATGAACTAACTTTCCAACTGTAACGACACCAACTTTTCATTGTGCCACCTTTGCTTGTTCACAGTGAACGAAACAAATGGCACTGAGGCCCCAGTGTGCGCTTTCAGATAACATGCTGGCATACCAGAATCAGAGGTGTGATGTACAGTAAAACAGAGCAGAGTTGTGTTGTCTAGTGTGGAGCGCTCCACAATGCCAGATTTCCCTTCCGCACAGACACTGATTCAGTCCCTGTCTCTACCCCTGGTCCAGCTTAAACGTGCAACAACGCCCGCCTATTCCATCTCCTTACCTTTCACACAGAACACTTACACAGAATATAGGCACAACAGTCTCGCACTAAACACACCGCATGTAAGAGGTCAATACTCCCTTCCACTTGCAATTAATCCCACTTCAGTGCGGGGGGTACGGTTGAGCCTGATGGCATTTATAGTATAATATAACTTATAATATAACTTATTCTGTGATTTAAAAAGCTCCTAAATTATAGGTTTGCCAGTTTTGAGCTATTTAATGTAGACAATTTTACTTTACAGCTACTTAGTACATATTTCTCTGCAAAACCCATGAGGAAAAGTTGTTTTTGTAGTAATATATGAATTACATATCAAAAAATGTCTATGTCGCTATTATGAATCCTACATAATGGTTAGTTTTGGTATTTGTAACAGTACTAGTACCATTTTTTTTTTTTTTTTGCCCATCCACCTGCATGTAGATGAATCTGTAGACATCTCATAGCAGTTTCAAAGCTTCTGTTTCATATGTTACTGACAGTGAGAGCTCGGAAGTCCATCCTAATAGTTCCAGTCAATGATAAAATTCCAGTTGCTGTGGCAAGGAATTTTTGACAGGCTAAAGTCGGGCCTTGATTCGTGATTCAGTTGTGTGATCAGAAATACTTAAAGTATTACCTTTTTGCCCACAGCACCATATACAGACAGGGGGTTACTAATGTTATATTAAACTAAGCTCAACCAACTCCTGGATATAATGAGACGTCTAATTTTCACAACTCGCCGTGTGTCCACGTTTAGAAAGAAGATACCTCCAGTTTCCTTCTGGAAGAAACTTCATCCATCTCTGACTGAGAAGCAGGCTTGCATTCAAAGCTATAACTTCAAACTTTAAATCCAGAGGGAGTTATGGTTGCTGTTTGAACATGCTGATATGAAGCAATAAAAGATGACTGCTGACATGGAAAAAAAAGCACATTTTAGGATTCTTTGAAATCTACAAGTCATCTTAAGATGACTGCTTATAAAATAGTTATGCATTTAAAGATTGAGTCATCTGTTTGTTAAATATTGAATGGTGAGTTTAACAGAGCAAAAGTGTTCCAAATGAACACTTGCAGAAATGTTTGACATTTTATTAACCCCTCAGATGGTGATACAACAGCTTCTCTGTATTCAGTCAAATGCAGACGAGTAGAAAGACAAATTGCAGTATATTGCAGCATCTAAAGTTTAAGATGTTTCTCTAATGACCATCTCAAGTAATTAGGTTTTAATAAGGCTTTATATTATCAAATGCTGGCTGCCGTCATCAAAACAAAAATATACCAGAGGCTGTTTGAATCCCTTTCTAACATTCGCTGACTGTTATTTAAATCAACAGCTTACAGTAGGAACTCTCTCAGGAGATGATCAACATCCCTAATCACATCCCTCCTCACAGACAAATTTGAATTTCTCTGCCATTCCAGGTAATTCCAAATAACATTAAACTTTTTGCAGTTTAATCATGATTTATGCTGAAATAGTTAGCCAATTAATATTATTTATTACACCCCCCCCCCAATTCAGTTTGTCCAGTCTGAAGATTTGCTTAATTTAATTTAACATTATTGTTATTTTTTAATATTTGAATTTTGAAAGAAGATTAGACATTAAATTGGAAAGCAATATCACTGAGCAATATCACTTGGTGACTGATATCAGCAAAACTGTTTTAAAATAAATAAATAAGCAATTTGTCTGAAAACTGAAAAGAGTACATCTTCTTTTTCATAAACCAACCAACAAGAAGCATGCTCAGGAGCTCACCCAGACCGCAGCCTGTCCAACACAAACACAGCTAAACTAACAAGAAGTCTACATCAAGCTGTCTGAAGCTGCCTCCATCCTGCACAGCCGTAATCAACACTCCACGGCTCAAAAATCACTCCACTCGTTAAACTACCACTTCACAGAAACACACACACTTCAGTCTTCCTCAGGGTGGGCCCTGATCACCTCGCTGCCCTCCGGACTGAACACCCCACCACCACCACCACCCTTCTTCCCTCTTCTCTGTGTGCTCATTACCTTAATTGATGTGAAACCCATAGATCAGCAGCTGATGATGTCTCAATTAAGAGCTTGCTGGAGGACAGGGATTAGTCCTGTGAAGGTAAGGGAGTTTGTTGCCTTGCAGTTACAGCTTTTGTGTACCCTGATCTTTCACTTTGGCTTTAAGGGTCAAATCAGAAAGGCCGTGTTGGCAAATACTTGCCGGCGACATGAGGAAATAATTACACTACGTACATCAGGGAATTTTTACCAGCCGCGATAACAAAGCTAGTATTATTTTCAGCTTGTGAGTCTGTGTACATTTGTCTCCATTGCCAAATGCGGTCCTGGAGGTGATTTGAATACTTTGGCAGGTGTTTCTATGTTTGTATGTCTGCACAGAGATTTTATCTACATGTTTAAATGGCTCCAGAAGTTGTGTGGCCAAGGGGCGCACACCTGTCTGTTTGTCGACAAATTTTGGAAACATGTTAGTTTCAGAACCATGCAAGATTTTTTTTTTTAATTAAAATCAAATAAGTGTACAACTGTGTACACCTGAAGTAAACTTCAAAGACGGTGCAACCCATGAGTGCTGAGGAGTCGTGGGTTGGAACCACAAGCATCACCAGCTATTGCAAGATGGAGTCCAGAGCTGCATAAAGTGACTACTTTCATCGTCAGTAAGAGACTGTTTACTTCACTGCTCCGATAAATAAATGCTTGTTTGGTCTGTGAAATTTCACTAAAACCGAGAAAAATGTCCAAAACAATCTCCACAGATCAAAGGCTATCTTCACATCTCTTGTTTGTTTCTTTTTATTATTTAAGTAGCCTATATCACACTAACTTACAGGTTCATGATTTTATTTTGGTGGTTAACCAGATCAGAGCATTGCTGAAACTGCGCTTTTCCCCTTCTGGCAGACAAAACATCCCGTTTTTGGCTCCTTTAAAATCACTCATCCAGAAATTGGTTACCCGGCTCAGTGAAAAAAATTTGTTTGCATATCCTTATGAATATATCTGTAGTCCACAAAGAGCTGGTAACCCAACCTCACAATTCATGTGTACTCATTCAAACCAGAATCATAAAAGCCACAAACAAGCACATGCATAAACAAGTCACTGCATTACAGGACGCACAATGTTTTCATGCAATGGTGTCATTATTTCCTAGATTACTTGTATCGTATTGTCAGGGATTCCTAACAAAAAGCCAGCTGAGGTCAGGTCACAGACATGAAAATTCAGTAACAAAGACTAATCCATTAGTTTTAGTTCCATGCCAGTAAAATACCTCAAGAATGCTGGAAACAGCTTTTTTTTTTCCCCCTAGTGTATTCAAGCAGAAATTTGTTTTTTTGTTTTTGTTTTTTTTTAAAGATTTTACAACACATAAAGCAGTGATTACAAATAAATCTAAATCTAAACTGTGATAAAGTTTGAAACCAAATTTTATATTCATGCTATTTTATTGGTACATTTCAGAAGACCGATGGTGTTCTCACTTCACTGAGATCCTGGGACACTGACATTCCATACCACGTGGTAAACCAGGAGGAAATATCCCAAATTCTAAGTAAATGTTTCAAACAGTTTAAGGAAAACTGAGGTGGATGTTGGCCGCTAGGGATTAAATGTCTAGTGTACAAAAAAAGGACCAAAAGATAATCATACGCTGGACGAATGATCAGATTTCTCCCCCCCCAACTGTTCCCAGCTGGTATGAAAACAAAAGCTGGTGAATTACAGCACAGCTCAGAGCTGAGCAGGTTCACGCTTAGCCAAAAACGCATTTCAGATCTCGCTGATATCTTACATCGCCAGCAGTTCTTGTCAAGAGACGTAACACTTCATGGAAAGTTTGTTTAAATTAAAATTGATTGCAACTACTTACTTTCACTGTTTGTCCTGCTAATTGCTGTTTTATAATGATAAGAAATACAGAAATGTTAATTTGATAATTATCTGCTATTCAAACTCTTTGTTAGTTGAGCTTAAAGGCTGTTTTCTAGACCATGAAAAGAGCAGTTTAACAAAAAATCCTTCTCTCAAGGTTCCCTTCGTTTTTTCCAGCGCTTTCAGCCACATCCTGTCGTCGTCATTAGCAGATAGGATATGCAAACAGTTCTTTTGGCTTTCCATCTGACAAGTTAAAATTGATGTTAAATATCTCACAACATTGCTACAAAGCAATATAAACACAGATTTGAATTTTTGTGGTAAATTGATATTTCATCTTGCTTGATCAGCACCTCTATCACCATCTACTACCGCTACATTGTATTTCAATTATCGATGGCCACAAATTGCCAATAAAAATGCTGGATGGAATAGTTAATGTGATTTTTGCAGTGCTTAGTGCGTGTAATAGCAAACTGCTAATGTATCATGTAACATCGTTCGACAAGTCCCATTTATTATCTGAAAATAAATCAAATTCAAAACTCTAAATCCAAAACTCTTGTCAGGCCAAAAGACAAGAAACAGCAGGTGTGAGCAGCTGTACCAGGAGGGGCAAATCTCGCCTGGTCTGGTCCCTCCACCACACGTGGGGCTTCTCTGGCTGCAAGCACAGAAGGGAGGCCATTTTGAAATCACAGCAGGAGGAGAGTGGATTGTGAGGTGAGGCTTGCTGCTGCTACTTCTCACATTAAAAGGCTGATGGTCTCCTCTTGGTACAAAAACACCTTTGGCTTTAAGTTCCATTAACAGAGAGGGAGTGAGGACATTTTTTTCCCCCTCTTTCAATGTGCCAGGCTAAAGCATTGCCCTGCAATGATTGAATCATGGCCATAATAGCAGAAGGCAGAAGCCTGCTGTGCGGCTGAGTTCTTCCTGTTCTCCTTGCTCAGCGTGGGAACAGCCGTGGATAAAATCTGCCCTGGAATCAGCACACAAAAGAGGCCATGAAAGCAACAGGACCAGAGCAGGTAGTAATTGCTCCTTTCTGCTGAAATGCTCCGTCAGTTTGAAAAGGAGCATGGCTTGTGGTGCAAGGCTTTCAGTTTGACAGCGGTGAAGGGGTGACGCTTATCTAACCCAACCTGCAAGAAAGGTTTCTGTGCCATCGTGGGATGAGAGCGTGGGTCAGCTGAAGGCAAACACAGGGAAAACACATATCCAGCACCGATGCTTTACTAGTATTATACAAGGCTAAGTCTGAGTTGAAAAAGGTAAACAGGAAAATCAATGAGGTGGCAGGTGAATCGCCCTGCACAACATGGTAGCTACAGAAGCACAGCTCGCTTCTATTCACCAACTTTCTTATTTCCTTTCTGTCCAGTTTCCTTGGTGCTGAAATATAAAACAAGCTTTTTAAGTTCCACAGCATGCTGATGTAATTTTCTGCTCTCACTAGCTAATGTGGCCTTGGCATCAGCAGTGATTAAAGCCCATCAATACCCAGCCCAGCCAACAAACAAATTGATTAATGAAAATTAGACCTCAGACTTGGTTCCACTATGAAAGTCAGTAAGGTCTTGACTAATGGAGAGCTTTGGAAAATCTGTCGGGGAACAAATGCTCTGCTGCTCACTTGTTCCTTAGTTCAATTCAGATCTCTGGTACAGTGTCTCAGCTTTCATTATCTCCACCTAAGAAAGACGTGTTGTGAGTTGGTAGTATTTTATCAAACCTACTGCTTCAACTCATGATCAGCCTTCTTAACCACCATAAGCACCTAAATTTAAGAAAACAAACTTGCAATGAAGACCATTAGTACCTTGTGGGGTTTTCCAGTCATGTCACATGACATTTCTTTGTAAATGGAAGATTTTTTTTTCTGAGCACTTTAAGGACAGTTTACTCATGCCTGCTTCTACAGTTTAAAGCCAACATGGCTCCTTAAAGTGCTCAGGAAAAAAAAGGAACAATTTCAATTTCCACGTAAAGATTAAGTGCATGATTAGGAGTGGGACAAAAGTTTTTTAAGGCAATTTATCGTATCACTGCCCCCCAGCTGGCAACAAATATCACTATTTTTATGAAAATATGTAGGCACTATAAATGCACTCCCAGGCCAGTTTTACTCAGCAGAGTCACTACTTTCCTTCCTTTCCTTTCCTTTCTTTCCTTGGTGGTTGGTGATGTGATTTCAAAATGGTCAACCTTCTAAGTCCTTCTGCATAAATGGCAGAAAGTGGTGGAAAGTAAATCAGAGAACTAATTAACTGACTCAGCATGTTATTAAAATGATATGACAATCTACACAGACACCACAATGAATGATTCAGTACAGAACTCATTCCTTTTTAGAGGCATTTTATTCTTTCTTCAGTCAGATAAGGTGATGCATCAAAGATGATAATTATGACTATCACTAAACTGTTTTAGCTGCCCCAAAGAGTCAACACAACATCAGTCAGTGGCTCAGTCTCAGTTGATTAAGTTGAATTGGTCACTTGGTCAGAAAAAAAAAAGAAAAGACTGCAAACTCCTCAGGAAGTGGCACGATTCAGTCCGTTACGCATTTGTGTTGTTATACCAGGCTGGTCCATGTGGTAATTACACAGGAATTACATATGAGAAGCGGGGTCTGTCATCAACCTTTAACATTGCTTATGATTTTTCAAACGTGTAATCAGCCTTGCATTAGTCATTTAGCACAGTGATAAAAAGGTTACTGCTGACTATTTCAACACATACTCATTACTGTTTGTGCCAGTGTCATTGGTAGGTGGTTCCCTTCACGCATGCACTTGTAAGATTTACAATTTAAAGGCTCGTTATTGTGGTTTATTTTTCCATGTCCAAGAGCTCAGAAAGAATGTTATTATTAACACTGGTGCCACAGCGAATCATTACAACGCATTTTCGATGCTGCCAATACACATATATAAATAATTATTTCTAAATGATTAAAATATCAGTATTTTTTTATGATTTTTGTCACTTTATTTTAGCTACTTAGTGGTCTGCCTTTCTTGATAATTAAACTAAATAAATATTCAATAATTAAAAGACCAATTGCTAAGGATGGTCCCTTATAAAGGGGAGAGTTGTACACAGACACCGATGTGCTGTTGCTGATTCTCATCACATAAGATTCACCAATGTGGAGCTGTTGAGAGCTGGAACTGCATGGTCAATGTTGAGTACTACAGGATGAAACACCTGTGTGAAAGTCCACAAATATGCCAGCAATCACCAGTTGTTGGATTGACAGTGGCAGGTTGGAGAGTTTTAACACATCAACCAACCCCAGCCCTAATATGAACTAATTAGCTGCCTAAATTCAAATTAAATTAATGAATAACTCAGCCAGTTCAGTCATTTATCATCAAAACATTTGCTTCTCACAGCTTCTCCAAAGGGAGGATTTGCAGCTTCTCATATAGAAAATTAAATTAACAAATTAATTTATTATTGGCCCAATTCACAATTTTCAAACACTTGACTGAAAAAAAGTTTAATTACGTCCAACAAACAATCGGCAGCCTCAGCATTAATCCAGTTGCATGTGTTGGTACATTTAAGGAGGCATCCTACGGAGATCTCAAACTCAATTTTTAAATCCTGTACACGCAAGAAACTACAGGGCAGTGCATTTAGACACGCTCAGCTACTTCGCTGTGCCTCTGACGGACACTGACAATCTCTGCAATGTTTGGCGAACGCGACTGCTGGCTGCCTGTGTTTGCAGTTGAGCAGGAAGCTGCACCAGGAGAGAATGATTGTACTTCCTCAAATTTGCAGAGGCAAGGGAGGGAGGGTGGGGTGGGGAAGGGAAGCTCCCACCCCACCCCTGCTGTGTTTTGACTGCAGCCAACAGAGAACACGATGGGAGCACATGGTTGTACTCTGGCACGGGAAACCGAGTCTTGGTTTTGTCCCGAATCTCAACTCTGAATTTGGATTCAGCAAAAACAAATTCCAAGATGATACATTTGAACTATAAAAACCATCTCCTTAAGTTCTGTCCAAGCTTGGATGGTCTTTGTGAATGAGAGCTGTGTAGAGCTTTGCAGGAAGTCACAGTTGTCAGGGACACAAAAGCCCATTACTACAGTTGAGACTATAAGTTATCTGAAGCTTAAGCCTCTTTTCACTGAACAAGTCCAGTTGCAATATTTTGTTCAATTTATAGACTGTACTCCTGTATGACCACACAAGTGCAGGGAGGAGGGTCCTCATGAGATTTAGAGACTCTAGTTGAACCATACCACACACCTGAGAGCAGCGATTTTGCCTTCCTTCAAAAGGTGCACAAGAGTACAGCAGTGGAACAAACATCTGAAGGAGATGGTGATGTTTTAAACAGGCCTTTGATAACATCAGAATCAGGATTACAGCCAGCAGGGTAACACCTCGCGAATCTCTCATGGAAAGAAAAGATAAGGGAGATAAGATGATGCATTAGCAAAGGGGTAATCACTGCTTGGACATCTTGATAGTGTCAGAAATGGCCAAGCATTTTAGTGTGCCCAACTTCAGATTTTGCTCAAATATCTTAAAAGAAAAAAAGAACTGGCTTGGTGTAAACTTTCATGTTTATAGTGTAAACACTATGGGAGAAAGTGGCATGCAGTACAGGTCCTGGACTGGGGCCATGCAGTGACACCCAAACCCGTGATCACCTTCATGTCTTTGTCCATTGGGTAAGATTTAAACTGCACTAGAGAGCTAAACTGCAGCACCGGCAGCTTCAAACAGCAGCAAAATTTCAAACTGCCATCACTTTAAAGATGTTAGACCAAAGGGAAGCAGAGGGAGGACCAAAGAAGAAGATCTGATGTTGGCAAGTCCAGTTTTCTGGATGAAGTTCTGACTCTGTTTTGAAGACTGATTCCACTTGAGAGCAGTAATTTGTTACTTCTTGGAATATAACTTTCATTTTTTTTTAATCACTGGGTAAAACATGTTCATCTTTAGATTAAAAAAATAAAATAAAATCTATATTCGGTCTTAGTAAGTTAATTCTTCATTGAATATTAACAGTTTTTGGTATTTCTAGCTTTCTAATTAGATGCTACTTGAAATGTGCAATTTAGTTTCACTTCTTGATACATCTGTGATTGAGGTAAGGTTATGGACTCAAATCCAAAGACAAATCATTGATTTCCTGCCCACACCAGCAGTCAGTTCTGCCCACCATCTCCATATTACTTGTCTTATCAGGACAAACAGTCATCTGCGGTGTAAGCTTCTAAGGCGAACATGCCCTACTGACAAAGACTCACAGAGAACACCTAATCTGCTCTCCTCTGACTGCTGCAATGCTCACCCGGCTATACTCAGCACCCTTACGTGGAGTGGCTCCCTTGAGAGCCGCTGACACCTTTTTGGTTAACCTGGACTTTACCTGCAGGCATCGTTGAACTGTTCATCTGTCAGTGTTGCGGCACATTCCTCTGCTGCACTAGATAATGATGTAATAGATAACTGTTCCTCCTGCCTCCTGACATACCAGACTTCTCTCTAGGGACATATTCTCTTTGTCTTGCTGCCCTCTAATCCCAGTCACCTGCCTCTCTGAGACGCTGCGCACCAATGTGTGTGGAAAAAAGAAGGCAGAGGGGCCGTTCTGATTTCAAGTAAAACTCAAAGCTGACTTGACAGGAGCTTTATTTTGGTTTATTGATGCCATCATTACGGGCTGCTTCCACGAGTAAAATGGTTTCCGGGTTTGAGGGGGAAATTAGAAGTTTGATGGCACTCTCTCTCCCGGGAGAGAAGCAATTACGCACAGCAATGAGAGCACAATTGTCGGAAATGGGCTCATGAAAGAGACATAAAATAATTCAACAGCCATGATAGCTTAAAGGATATGAGGGAAAGAGTCCAATGTGGTTTTGATAAAGAAATTATTTCACCAATCACTACAGTTTTCCTAGGGCAAAAACTGTGCTCTTCTCTCCCTTTATCTGCCCACTTTCTCTGCAATGTAAACCTGTCATTTACGAAATTGATGGCGCAATAAAAGTTGCCAATAAACTAAACATGCGGGGTTTTTTTCCTGAAATGAAATGGCTTTGGAGAAATGAAGAGAAATCACGTCCAAACCCGGCTGAGACTTGTCGTAAATCGTTTCTGACAGCTCTTAATGGAGTGTTATTACTGTTGCGCACAACGCTCGAACCCACCAGCTGAGAGATGCTGTTTACTGAAGGTCTGCGGGACTGAAAGGTGCGAGCACACAGTGAGAAGTGAGCGCTGACTGTGGCACTGATGTTAACTTAGCAAACTACACGAAGCACTGTTTTCTTGATGCAAACACTGACAGATAGACACTTGGAGGTTTTAGCAAGCAACGTGCACATCCTCCTCAGAGTTACGACAACACCGTGGCAGTTTTCAACTCCGACGCAAACATGCAAACACCTCAGCAACAACACGGCGTCTGGACACGCAGTTGTCAGAACTGCCCAAACACAGGAAGAGGCAGAAAAATGAGGCAAACGTGAAATGCGGACACAAGCTGGTAAAGAGTGACTTACCCGGGCAGTATCCACATCTGTTGGATGAGACGGGATATTCAAAGGTTACACTTTGTTGCATTCAAAGCGTACAGGGTTTTTTTGACGAAGATGAACTCTCCGCCGAGCGCGGTGGACTACCAATTAAAATAATTCTTCCTACTTGATGTACAATGTAACTATTTAGTTATGGCAAATGGTGCCTAATCTATCCTGAGTGGCATTGCTTTAAGATTGACAGGTTCACGGCCAATGGGCGCCAGCTGTCCGCGGTGCCTCGACCAATGAAATTGTTGGTGCGGAGTTGCTGGAAGGTGAGCTGAGAAGTAGGAAGGGCTGATGGCGACATCATGTGTTAAGAGTTTATATCCCTCCGCTCGTCGTGTTTTGAGAGCGAAGCCGCTCTCACCGCTTGTTATTGTGGGCCACATTAACCGGAAAATTGGAGCTTATGCGAGTTAAGCGTAGCTGGAAGTTTTTATTTTATTTTTTTGTTGTTCATGCTTTTGTTGTTTTGGCTTTTTCCCTTTCCCAAACCTCCCACCACTCAAGGGAATTACATATAATTTTTGTGGGGAAATAAATACAGACGCTTTAAATTATCGAACGTCTCCTGGAGTAGTAGTGACATTTACCTCGAAGAGCATATAACTGCAAAACACCGTCTCCTTTTAATATTCACTCCCTGCCTTAACATTAAGTTAGATCCTTTCTCTGCTTTTTGTTTTCCGTTAGTCCTATGCTCCATGCTGCAATTAAGTAATTAAAAAACTAATCATTTGATTTCCAGTGAAAAAGTAGTACTTTTACTGGGCGTCGAGGGAGTGGGGTTCAGTAAGTTTCCGCCGCCCTACTTTATCCGTTGTTGGCGGAGGAACACGATGTTTACAGTGGGGACATAGTGACGTTACCTTGACACATGCAGTCAGTTGGCGCTTGTGACTGAGCAGCGGGAGCAGCACCTGCACGAAAATTACTTTCGCACCTTCCCGAAGAGCCTTCATTCTCTCTGTTTTAAAGCCTCTGAACGTTTCCAGTTTCTGCCGTGTGTGCGTTAGACCACGTCACGTTACGTCAGCATGCTGCAAATGGTTTGGCTGTGAGAAGTAGGCTAATAAGGCTCGTGCATGAGAAAAAAATTACAAGCTCTGAAAGGTGACGTCAGAGTCTCGCAAAGTTAGTTCAGTTAGTTAGCTCAGGTTGTCAGTAACTTTTTAACACCCGTAAAATTATAAATTTTAATAGAGTGAAACTTGGAGGAGTTAAACCGAAAATAGCCTTTGTTTTGAAAATATCTACTTTCATGATTTTTTTTGTGTGTGTCATGCCTTCAAATGAAAAATCTGCAAAAGGTCTGCAGAGTAACCCGCGCTGTACGCTAAAATGTTCATTAAAATGTAGTGACGTAGAAATATAAAGTGCTTAGCAAGAAAGAGAACTTCTCTAAATGTCGGGATACATGCACTTTGTTTCTTTCCACAGTTTCCAGCTTTAAAATATTCGAATATTACTCCCGTGAAAATATTCCTGTCTTATCACCATCGGCCTATTTAGGGTGACCCTAAATAATTTGAGGTAAACCTGAGAGGGGTTTGAAAGAAAACTCTAGTGGCATCTGACATGTGACACTGCAAATCAGAACAGATGGCATTTGAAAATAGCTGTAATAAATGGGTTGAAAGTCAGGTCAAATAATTTATCATTTATTGCAGAGTGTAACAAAATGAACACACACTGAAAATTAACGAAACATATATAGCATACCAGCATGTACCATCTGCATGCCAAGTGTGTGCGTGTGTGTGTGTGTGTTTCTGTGCAGGGGGGGTGGGGGTGGGGGTGGGGGACCCCAGAATGTGGATGTCATGCAGAGGGAATGTGACACACAATCTGGACTACACTGTCACATTGCAAGGTAATGCCACATACGACAACAGCAGCACACAGCAGGGAGTGGACAGCAGACTTCAAGATGCGAGATGGAAGTGCTTCTAACAAGCGGAAGGATTGTGCGCAGGAATATCCCAGTTTGCCATGTTTTACCTCATGAATCTGCTTGTTTGTCATGTTTTATCTCAGTTACAGTTAATGATGTTGAGCAACAATATTTCATGTAAGAACCTGGCATACTGAGGGAGAGTAAGGCTGGATAAACATTACATTTCCTGCTGAATGCTGGTAAAAAGCTCATTACACGTCACAACTCGTAAGGTAAAGATAAGATTTACTTTTTGTTGATAAAATAGAATAAGGAAGAGCCAAAATGATGAATTAGCAAGAAGTAGTACCAGTAGTAACAGTGACAACAGCTCAGACAGACACTAAGAGGGAGTGACAGAAAGAGATTACCCAGTGTTTTCTGCTTTACATAAGAAGCTTATACGATGGGGTTTTTCAGAGGAGAATTGCAGCAGTCAGATGGACGTCCCGCTGTCCTCCTCTCATGCAGCTGGGTAGTCCAGCGGTCAGCTGCTCGCCCCTGGGGTCAGGGAAATGCCACGGGAAAAATGACAGCAAACAATCACAGCCAGACTAGAGTCTGGAATAAAAACAGGAAGCCCAGCTCTTGTCAATTGCTACACAAGTGGCATAACCAAAGCTACTGATCTTGCTGACATGTAAGTTATTGCACGATTTAGAAGTTTAATATTTTTATTATTGGACTGCACAGAGTCCACTGTAGAGCCATAAACTGGTTTTGTGGGGGCCTTTTTTGCACACACTAATATAAGCAAGTAGGATGTTTGATTCAGCCCAACTCATAACTATAGCTTGGCGCCCCCTGTTGACACAAAGATGCCTCGTACGGCTCAGTTAACTGCAATTCATTAGATAGATGCTGTCATTTCAGGTCATATTTAGCACACGAAGCAGATGTAGCAGAAGAAACCTGCGGCATCATAGCTGTACTGCTGGGAAACTCTTCTGAGCCAATTGGCCACTGAGCACTGCGTTACCTGTAATGTTATTTTCATGCAGTACCTGTCCTCATATTTCTTTTTTTTCCACTTTCAGTCTGTGGCAGTTTTTATTTGCAGGGAAGAGAAACCTTAGTGTTGCAGTATACGCTAGTATTTTAGACAATAGTCTTCATCCAGCTTTGTGACAGCAGTTTCAGCGAGCCCCTTTCCCGTTTCAGCACAACAACGTACGCACGCACATGAAAAACAGTTCCCTCACTTTGGTGTTGAGAAACGTGGCTGATCTGCGCACAGCCGTGATCCCAAACTCATTCAACGTCTTCAGGGGGAACTGATGCTGTCTGCTCAGGATCAGTCTGGGTTTCACTGGTGTTCTGGAATCTGAATGGAGGTAAATCCTTGCAGCAGGTTCAACATCTAGTGGAAGGCTTTGTATAAATAACCTCAAAGGAGGCCGGAGCTAGAGAACTCTGAAAATGGATTACAGTCTATAAACAATAGTTTGCAGTTGCTTCAGTGTTTGTCCATGTTTGTGTGTGTGTTAAAAACACAGATTCACAGATGCCACAGAAATAAAAACAATCGCTTTGCTTGTAGAAATGTATTTAAATGTGAATCTGAAGACTGCTGTGAGTTATGCCAGTGTCTCCACAATATATTTCAGGTTACCATGGTATTTTAATTGCTTAAGCTCATGTTGGTACAAACTGCAGCTCTGGGGGAAAAGGGGGCTCCGTTGGGCTCAGTCGGTCTCATTTAACAGAAAGTTCAGAGACATGAGCAGGAACTCAGTAACCTCACTACTGTCCATCCGTCTGAATACCCAACCCACAACGCTCTTGAAGACTGCTAATGTGTTCAGGAGGGCATGAGGTCACCGTGGCTGGAGAACACTGCAGAAAAGTGCCCAAAGTTATGCAATCAAAAGGAGATGATTCTTTCAAAAAGTGATGAATACTTGAAACTGCTCCATGTTTGTGCCATCACACCAAATTGTTTACCTCTCAGAGGGCTGTATGTTTTAAAGACCGAAATATAAATAAATTATCTTAGCATTTTTGATGCTGGTGAGCTTGCATGATAAATTTTCTTCTTAGAGCGCCAAATCAAAAAAAATCACAATATCATATGTGCTGTTGAAAAGATGCTGTAAAGTTTACAAAAAAGGAGGTAATCTTGGATTCAGTACTAGTGTTTAGACACGGGGTGAGGCTCACTGCTAGTCAGGCAACCCCTCTGAACTCCATCGCAATGTCTCAACAGCTGCTGGGAGTTTTTGTTTTTTTAATGCGTATCAAGATTTAAGGATAACTCTCACTGACTTTGGTCGTTCCTTAACCTTAGTAACCCAAAGGGGCTGCTGTTTGATTGAAACTGAAATAGCCAAACAAAGGACTGTGTTCCACTTTAGGATTTTGTGTAAAAAAGTTTTGTGATGCTGACAGTTTAAGCAGCTCCAGTCCACTCAGACTGCTTAGCCTGTTAAAATGCAGCCTGGACCCCGACAAGCAGAAGAAAATCCAAAATGGAAAACAACATACTCCTTTTCAGAAAGTCTAATGTTTACCATATCGACCAAGGGCCCTCACCCTAGTGTCAGAAGTAAATATTATTCTAGTGTTATGCTGGCATTCAGTAACACAGTCAAGAGTTAGGGAACTATAGAGTAGAGGGTGTGTGTGGTGATGAATGGTTACTATAACAACCCACAGTCCACCTGTGAAGAAATCAAATAGACCAGACAGATATGTCAAGGTCTACTCACACAGCTATCAACATCAATAAATAAACATAGAAGAGAAAAGAAAGAAATACAACATATGGATAATATGTACAGGTTGATAGTTTTACAAAGAGAGACAAGCAGCTATGTTATTACTTGTAGTAAGTAATGAGCAAGGTGCACTGTAAATGTAAGGGCTTCACCTGAGGTTTTAGAGCATCAGTGACCCTAAAGTGTATCATGAGTAGTGTGTGCTATATTTTCTAAACTTAAAAATCAAGATTTTATGCTTCTGAGAATAATAGTTGGGGTTGAGAGTCAGATGAGGACACTGATGTGATACCATGGCCTGGCACAGCTTGATCTTTGAGGATCCATTCATTTTCACACGTTTTCTCTCACAGTGCTCTCATTCTGTGAAACATCACTGCACAGATGGAGGACCTGTTTGTGTCTGTATAAGTCAAAGCTAAAGCCGCTCTGCTAACGTGCTGCTTCTTTCACTCCCAGGTATAATTTATGAAAACACTCAGCAAAGTCAATGCAAATGGATACATTAATGGAAAAGGTTGAACAGATGAGTGTAAAAATTAATGGATGTGGATTTTTTTTTTCCCATTACACAAAGCAGCAGTAATGACAACAACAGTGATGGAGTCACGATGATTTTAAAAAGCTTTATCTAGCATCTCCTACAAAAATTATTAACTTCCAGATTTTTAGAGAATAAAAGAAATCTGTTTTATATTGGACTCCTCTACAAAGTAAAATCTCATTATGAATTATAATTTATGATATAATATGATTTACAATTTACAATATGGAAGTCGCTTTAACTTGTGCAGTTCTGCAAAGCATATTTCAGTGTTTCTCACACACGCACCGGTGATAGAGAAGCCTCCATGCATGCAGCTCAGCCGCCAGCGCACAGATTGTTGTGCAACCTGTTCTACCTGAGCCCAAATCAGACAGTATTCTCATATTAACCAGAAAGAAAAAAATAAAAAGGAAACCAAGCCAACTTACAAGCTGAAATTTTCAATAATGCACAATTCTTCACTCAAATTCAAAGTTGCGACGACTTTGAGTGCATCACAAGCCGGATTGTCTGTTACTGATCACTGAACACACAAAATGCAGACAAGAAAAAGAAGTGCAGATCGCATTTAAATATTGTAATATCATCAGCTCATAGCTTCTGTGTTTCTTTGAACGCTTTGCTTTTTCACTCTCCTTGTTTTTTTTAAGACCCTTGACCTTTTTTCTTACTGTGAGCAAATCCAAAGAAAGTATCAAAATCAACATTATGCTAATTTGGTTCTCAGTGCTAAACTTATCTGTTCCAACTGAAGATATGAATAATTAGAAAAATGAGAATGATATTGTTTGATTCCTATAAAGGCTTTCCTAGCAAAGCTGGGCACTATTTGACAAACATTACTCAAACAGGAGGAAATGTTGCCTTAATTTTCAGTGGGAGATTCATCTTTTGTAGTCTATTGAAGATTTGAGGCAGTGGGATGGTGCATCCCAATTCATCGAAATCAGCACAAAATGCGCTGAGTGCCGTGCAGATGCACAGACCTTTATGTCCATTTATGTACCCAACATGAGGCTTAAACTGCAAGCCTGGATTCTGTGTTTGCGTTTCATGGGTTATGACCTCAGCATTTGGTCCTGAGAGCACCCAGCTGCTAGATTAGAGTTTTCATCTGCATCCTCGGAGGATATGCTAGCCGTTTTCCTCCTATGTCCTGACCTAATCATCTAAAACTTTAATCATTATTATTAATCTCTGACCGTCTTCCACAGCATGTCTTTTGTCCCATCTCTTCCCTCAACCCCAACCAGTGGCAGCAGATGACTGCCCCTCCCTGAGCCTGGTTCTGCTGGAGGTTTCTTCCTGTTAAAAGGGAGTTTTTCCTTCCCACCGTCGCCAAGTGCTTGCTCGTAGGGGGTCGTTTTGACTGTTGGGTTTTCTCTGTGTTATTGTAGGGTCTTTACCCACAATACAAAGCGCCTTGAGGCGACTGTTTGTTGTGATTTGGCGCTATATAAATAAAAATGAATTGAATTGAACTGAATTAAAACTTTAGGTCCTTGCAAAAGAATGACCTTTTAATAGAAAGGGTGCAGTAATTTATCCTGCAAAGATTTATGTTGTAGAAATTTTGTTTGGTTTCCATATATATATATATATATATATATATATATATATATATATATATATATATATATATATATATAAAATATCTTACACTGGCTATATATATATATATATATATATATATATACTATACTATATATATATATATATATATATATATATATATATATATAGCCATTTTTAATTGGACTTCTTTGCATAGGGATTCATTGTCAATGCAACAGCAAAATAAAGTTGCATTAATTTGCTGATTTTATACCATGAAAAATGTAAGGACACATTTCTCTTCTTTGATCCTTTGATCCTCACGAGCCATCCACTTGTCTGGTCAGTTGAGGCTTTAGGAAAGTCAAAATGGAAAATTTAATATATCGATTTGATAACAAAAATAAAAAAAGTTCAAGGACAATTTAAGTTATTATTGTTCATCATGGGCTGAAGGTCGTTATTCCCATCAAATTACAAGGTAAGCCGTCATATATTAAAGTGACAACCTTTACAAAGAAATGTCAGAGGTGACTCTACCATGATAGCACTGCTGTGACAAGTTCATGACCGAGTTACAGACGAATACCGGGAAGGGAAATTAGAGAAAAGTAATTTAAGGAGAGAGAAGTTTAGGAGATAGTGCCGTTTCAAGCACAAAGATGAAAAGGTGACTAAAAAGATTAATCAGGAATTTTGTCAACCTTGAAACTTTGTAGCCTGTGAAGAGCTGATGTCTTGTTTTTGCTTGAGTTTCTCTTTGTTATGCGTAACTTTGTTTTGCAAACCAAATAGGCTCCATTTTTTAAAGATTCTGACAAATCTGAACTGAGATTAAAAATAACAGAAAGTTAGGTTTTGCATTATTTCTTTAACCTGTTCCCAGTCTGACTCCCCACTTTAAACACCCTCCTTTTCTCTTTCTCACTCTAATCTTCTCTCCTCTCTCTGTCACTCCTTATCGCTCTTTATCTTTTGTCAGTCTCACTTCTCATGTTTTTCCTTCCCTCTCCTGATCTCTCTCTTATCTGTCTGGCCTAATCTTCTCCCCTCCTTGTTTACTTGTCTCTCTACTCTGTCTTTTTACTTGCTTGCCAGATGATGATTTTTGGAAGTTTTGCTGTCCTCATTGGGTCTTTTTTGAACCGCCAAGCTTGATATGCCTGTGAACCTCCAGCCAGATCTGCTCTTTTTCTCAGTAGACATGTTTTTCAGTTCCACGTAGCCTACTCAGAGTATTTTTTGAAGCCTTTGGCAGTGTGTTTTTTTAGTCATCCCGGTTTTGTTACCATATTATTTCCCTATAGTGCGCATCTTTGGCGTTGAAGTTTCTCATTTTGGATTTTATTTAGCAGTTTTGCAGAGTTATTTGCTAAGTGGCAAGCAAGCAGTAACTACTCCTCTTTGCATGTGCTGATATAGTAGCTTCAGAAGTAACATTTTTACTTTCAACATGAAGCTCAGATGTTATTATCCTCCGAGTACATCGACATCATCAAAGATTTTAGTCTAAGCAATCTGGCTTCACACACCAGTGGCAAACAAGCTACTTTCCAAGAAATAGGTTCTGACCTTTTTACCATTAGATGTGAATTTTGCTCAGAAGTGTTCGTTAATAATTTGTTTGTCTACCTGGAAGATGTACAAGATGTTCTGATTTGCTGAAAGACTGTGGGGCAAATCATTTGAACTTCTGTGCCTAATATTTGGTCTAACACCTAAATTTCAGGCCCTAATTATCGGGAGATGCTTTCAGGGTTTGTGTGGCTCGTACAAATTTTAGCCTGTACTTTTGTTTTCACAGCACATTCTCTGTGAGACTCAGAAATCTCCTTTCAGCTGCCAAGCTCAGAAACTGCCCGTTGATTGCCACACTGCAAACACAGATAAGAGTCTAGCTGATGAAGAAAAGCATTAGAGTGGCTCAATTAAATGTAAAGCACAGATATTTCTTCTGATGAGTGTGTGGAAGCAGAACCATAGATCAAATCAGACAGACTCTTGGACTTATGTCCAATAAGTGGATAAGAACTATATTTATTAATGCAGCTTTGGTTTTGAATTTACACAGTGGACATATTTATATTGTTAGAATGCAATGCATAGTCTTCCTGTTTCTTCTATCTTAACTGTGTCATCTACAACGGAGACAGTTACAGCTGACACAGTTTTTTTTAAAGCAAAGTCCTATTTCTGTATCTACTTTCATTCAAATTTTAGCGTATTTTGCAGGGTACAGCTTTAAATTGCAGTAACCATTGGTGCTCACAGCAGCCAATCAATTAGTATAAGGTACTCATCATCCAATTTATTTTAACTCTTCTTACTTCCCTCTCTATCCTCTCTCCCTAGTAGTCTCCCCCCTTTGGCTTTATGTGTGCTGGGTGTGGGTACACATCATTAAGTGAGGGATCATAAAGTTTGGGTATTATAATGAAAATGATTTGGAATAAATGTCTATTTTTCTCTGGACAGAGATCTCATTCTATCTGGTTGTCACTGGTACTTGTATAGGTAGATGACTGCCTACCTCAACGGGGTGGCAGTGGCGCAGTGGGTAGGTGCTCACCTCGCAACCAGAGGGTTGCGTGTTCGAGTTTGAGTGTGTGCTGTCATTGTGACCCACATTGCCTAAGTGTGGTGGTCGGAGGAGGGGCCGTAGGTGTGAATTGGCAGCTGCACTTCTGTCAGACTGCCCCAGGGCAGCTGTGGCTAGATTAGTAGCTTACCACCACCAAGTATGATTGAGGTGTGAATGAATGGTGCACAGAATTGTGCAAGTTGACAGCACTTTGAGTACCATGACCATGCTATATAAATCTAAGGCATTATTATTATTACACTGAATGCTGGACTTTAATTGATCCTAACAGGTTATATGAAGCATCATGTGTTCCATTGCAAAGGATATCCTCAGCATCTCTGCCAGTGAAAATCAGGCACTTTTTTTTTTTATTTGATTTGAATTTTACCTTATTTTGCAGAGTGCAGCTTTAAAGTACAGTATTAAATAATCATTGGTGCTAACAGCAGCCAATCAATTAATATAAGGTACTCTTCATTCAATTTGTCTCATCCCTTCTAATTTCCCTCTCTATCTCTCTCCCTATTAGTCTCCCCCTTCTGCTGTGTGTGTGTGTGAGGGGTATGTGTGGGTGCACATCCCTCTCTCCACTGTGACCCACTGCTCTGCTGCACTCCGCTTCCACGGCATCTCTCTGGCTGCCTAGCAACGCTCAGTGTCCATGGCAACAGAGCCAACAAACGCCCCCACACCTCTTCAGCTTGCACCCTTCAATTAGGGGTAAAGTGTGGCAATCAGGAATGAAGAGTCACACAGCAGATTAACAGGGAGGCACATTAGGAACCTGGGTGCACAGGTTGGAGCTGAGTGTTACGGTTTTCTGCAGTCAGCTAATGCCAGTGCACACAGTGAGGAACTGCTAATTTACGTCTGAGACCACTCAGAGATCAAGATGGGGTCAAGCAGAAATCAACACCTATGGGTGCTGTGCAGCTGTGCATTTTTCTATTTTGTTTTTTTTTTTTTTTGCTTTTTTTTTTTTTACCTTGTGATAAATGACACATAATTCTGACATGTACAACTTCAGTCATGATGCTGACCAAAATTACTGACAGACTTACTGTGTATCATTGCCTAGGTGCTCAGGTATAAGATATACACTTGCAGATTATTTGGGTAAAAAAAAAGTACAGACCTCCAAACTTCATGTGACCTTCAGATGAGCTCAAGAACACTGCGTAGAGAGCTTCATGGAATGGGTTTCCATGGCCTAGAAGCTGCATCCAAGCCTTACATCACCAAACGCAATGGAAAGTGTTGGATGCATTGGATGTGTAAAGCATGCCACCACTGGACTCTAGAGCAGTGTAGATGGCTTCCCTGAAGTGATGAATCATGCTGGCACTCTCATGGATAAGTCTGGGTTTGGCAGTTGCCAGTAGAATGGTATTGTCTGACTGCATTGTGCCAAGTGTAAAGTTTAGTGGAGGGATGAAATTTGACTCAGCCCCTTAGTTCCAGTGTAAGGAACTCTTAGTGCTTCAGCATACCAAGGCATTTTGGACAATTCATGCTCCCAACTTTGTGGGAAAGGTTTGGGGATGGTTCCTTCATGTTCCAACATGACTGGACACCAGTGCAGTCAAGCAAGGTCCATAAAGACATGGATGAGTAAGTTAGGTGTGGAAGAACTTGACTGGCCTATAGATAGATAGATAGATAGATAGATACTGAGCCCTGTCCACTGCTGAAAGCACCAACAATGGCCATCAGAACTGGACCCCAGAGCAATGAAGAAGGTGGATGGCCGGGAGTGTGTGCGTTGCTTACCTGGCAATGGGATGCACTGTGGGAAGAAAGCAAGTTGGCAGAGGCAGTGTGATTCTGGGAAACCTTGGATCCTGCCATTGGTATGGATGTTACCACCAACCAATCTAACAACTTACAGGACTTGAAGGATCTGGTTGCTAACATCTTGGTACCAGATAAAGCAGCACACCTTCAGGGGTCTAGTTGAGTCCAAGCCTCAATGGGTCAGAGCAGTTTTCAGCAAAAAAAGGGACAGACACAATATTAGACAGGTAGTCATAATGTTGTTCTTGATTGGTGTAAAAGCATGCTCTATTGGGTTGAGATCAGGTGACTGAATTGACCACTGACAAATATCCCATTTCTTTGCTTTGAGAAACTCTTGTTTTTTTGGTTTTTTTTTTTTTTTTTTTACAGTATTCTTTGGGCCATTATGCATTTGCACTGTGCAGCACGGTCCAATCAGTTCTGCAGGATTTGGCTGAATCTGAGCAGTTAACAATTCATCCTTCTTCTTCTACTATCAGGGCTCACATTGTCAATAAACACTACTAACCTACCACTGGCAGCCATACAGTATATGCTCATGCCATGACGTTGCTTCCCCTATGTTTGACAGACGAGGTTGTATGCTTTGGGTTATGAACCATTTCACTCCTTCTCCATATTTTTCTTCACATCAGTCTGGTGAAGAAAATACAAATTCAGCACTTAGAATCAACTTCAGATATTATGCCTGCTCAATTGATCATGAAATAAGGTGTACAGGCCTCACCTGTTTTTTATACTTGGATGTAAATCCTTGGCAGTCAATGACCACCTGAAGTCTAGAAGCCATGGACATCACTAAATGTTGTGCTTTCTCCCTTGAGTTGCTCTGCCAGGCCTTTACTGCAGCCACGTTCAGTCCGCAGAGCAAAGGCAGACTGACTGACAGTCAATTGTCCAATTAATTTTGAGTCTCTGAAATATGAGAATATAGATTTTTTTTTGTAAAACCCCTTGAAGTAAAGCTGAAATTCTGCACTTCAGTCACATATTAACTGATTTTAAAATCCCCGATGGTGCTGTACAGAGGCAAAACAACAAAATATGTGTCTTTATCCAGTAAATTATGAACCTAACTGCATACTACATAAAAGCAAAAAAAAAAAAAAAGTACTAAGGGCATGCATCTGATTTTGACTGTTTTTTGTGACGTGATCAGCTGTTTCTCATCATCCCAAACTGAAAGGAAAGCAGATCTCCTAGTCGTACTGGAGCTACAGTAGTAGTTGTTGTGACACCAGCATTAATACTTACAACAGAGGCAGTATATAGACAGTAGTAGTAGTAGTAGAATTAGTAGTATAAATAATAGTCCATAACAGAGATTATGGATATTGCATATACAGTACATTTCTTGCTTCTGCTCAGCAATCCCTTGATGAAATGTGTTGTAGTAAAATATAAAATCCACTAGAGGGAGACATTAGTCTTAGAATGGACTTAACTGAAAGAAGCGCCACACGTCCAGTGGGGGGCAGTTTAAAACTGCTGTTAACGCTTTCTCGAGCACCAGGCCACCATTGTCTTCTGCATGCTCCAGGGTTATGTATGATCCATCTCACCCTTTCCTTTGTTGTATTTATTTATTTTAACTCTTCTAATGATTTTTGTGGTCCGACAAATGGCTGCTGTTGTTCCTAACTCCCTGAACTCTGGCTGCTCATATTACTGCCTATTTGTGGTTGTTGGTGGCAAAAAATAGAAGATTTTGACTTTCAACCTGTTCAGAAACACATGCCCTCAAACCGTAAAAGAACATCAAGGATGAGCTTTATTTGTTTAGGCTGATCAACAGATTGTTCCAGAAACGGTACGTGCATGGACTCCTCCATCCGCTTTGTTCTTTAATGAACTCTCTTTATTTTAGAGGGTCCCTCGGGGTACTTTGAAGTATCTTTGAGGGTTTTCTTAGACTGTGTTTGCTCCCAAGGAGTTCCCAAACAAAGCCCTACTCAGAGGGGTCCTTTGATGGAGAGAAAACAATGAAGAGGTTCACCAACTTACTTACCAGATAAGATCCTTCAGGACGAGGAGACCTCAGGTGTTAAACTGGTTCTCTGTGCAATTCATGAATTCATGGAGAATTTGATCGTCGTCAGTTGACCAAATAAACTGTCAAAGGAGTAAAGGCTGCACAGTTAGTAGAGCTTTTTCGCTGCATACATTTAGACTTGTCATAGAAAGGGGGGGGGACAATTTCTTTATTGATGGTGGCTCAGTTCCATCAAGTATGGATGTCAAACTCTGCAAATCGAATGTGCTCTTGTTTAACATTATTAAATACACACGTTTGCCTGATCTTAATGAGATCTATTGGATCTCTGTTGGGTCAAAAGCTTCTTCTTCATCTTCTGGCTGTTCCCTTTAGGGGTGGCTACAGCACATCATGTGCCTCCGTCTCACCCTGTCCCTGGCATCCTCCTCTGTGATATATATTTAAATATAGCCAGCAGACCCATCCAGCAGACTCGCGCAGAAAACATTAGTGAAAAAAACCCCAAACAACAAATACACCGGGACATCTCCACACATCCTCATCTGCTTTTCTGTAACATCAAATGGGATAAAAGTAAAGGGAGCTAAAATGACAACTTTCATAAATTTCATCTGATCTGCCTTTTTGTAAACAGTATCCACTTAAAATCTGCTGGAGTATGGTGTATGCTGCTGGAGGCTTGGAGTACCGACCAGTAATCTGCTGTGTGTGTAATTACTGGTCTTCCTATTGAAAGGAAATGGTGTGAAAACATGATGATAGGCTGATGCAGAGGATGAGAGTCCTTGCTGGTGGTTTTTAGTAAAAGTGGATGGTCTTCCAAACTGGTTATAGGTAAAGGATTATTCAACTCAATTACTGTTAGCCAATACTTTGTTTTTAATAATTCTGTTCGCATCCTTAAAAACAAATACATAATCCTTTCACCTCTTCCACTTCCATACTGTCATATTTAAAATGAACTTTATATATTAGAATAACAGTTAGAAGAAAACCTTTGTGTAATTGATTTTCAGACAACCACACATTAGGTCTGAATGATTCTTGTTAGATATATTCATGCAAATTTCAGCATAAAGGAATCATTTTCATCTTTCCTATCCTCCGTCTCTCCATAACTCTTCTCCCTTTAACTCGCTTCATTCCCTTCCATCGTTTCCTCCCTCTCTCCCTCCCTCCTCTTCATCACTTGTTCTCCCCACATCATCAAGCCATCTTCTGCGCTTCTCCTCTTTCCTCTTTTCCTCAGCTTCCTCCGTCATCTATTTCCTCCTCTTCCTCTAACTCAATCCTGCCCCCTCCTCCTCCTCCTCCTCCTCCTGCTGCTGCTGCTGTCCCGTGTGAACAGAGCCTCTTTTCTCTCCGCTCTCCTCCTCTTTGGATGACCGCCTGTTCCTGGAATTCAGAAACCCCTCTCACTTTTAATTTATGCGCATATTAATTGCTCCCTATTGTAATTTCCACCGTGGGATACAACATGCAAATGCGCCATGCATTCGTGCGCGCGCGTGTGTCTAATTGTGTGTGAGTGTATTTGTCTCTCCCTCTCTGTGAGCCCCCCCCCCACACCCTCCGCCCCCCCCCAGACCAGTAATCCGCCAAAGACATTTCTTTCCTCTGGTTGTTAACGTTTATATACTTTAAGCAGTTGATTTAAATGACATCTGATTTATCTCTGAGGACTGAGCATTTAGAAACATCCCCCCAAACAAACAGGGAGATATGTAATCTAATCTAACTTTTTTTTAAAAGAAAAAAGATCCGCACTTTTGAGCTCATCGCATAAGTCTTCCTCTTATTAATAAGAAGGAGACTTATTGGCTTATTTAATTATTTTCATCCCATATTTTCCCGACCTCTTTGAAAAATTTGGTATTTTTAATGTGTCGGTTTTATTTTTAATTATAATCATTTAACACTACCCCCCCCGCTCCCCAATCTTTTTATATCACACCCCCGAAATGGACACAATGGCGCCTTAAAGTGTGGATATTTTTTATGTCAAAAGAAAAGGATTTTTACTCAGATCTGTAAACTTGGCTCATTTCCCGCTGCTCTGCGGAGTTACTCTATTTAGATTTCTTCATAAGAGGCGTACTGAAGAAAATATCTAGTAAGATGTACATTTATCGGACGCAGCTTCTGCTGACGTTAATTGTGTGATTTATTTTCTTAGGTGGGATGATTTGTGTGCAGGATTGTGCAGGAAACTAGCAGGAAATCTCAGCTGCATGTTTTCGTTTTAGGGCTTTTGTTAATGCCAGGTGTATTCGGCAGGTATATTTTTCAGGTATCACTGGTTCGTTTTTAAGAGCCGAACATGTCATAACCCCTTCGAGTCTTTGAGTGAAAATAAAAGCAGAATGTGCAACAACTTTTCACAGTTCGTGTCACAGGTACTGTGACTTGGTTCGATCAGTTCAGGTCATTTGATGCCGCTTTCTTCCGATGAGCTGGCAGCCAATCAAAATACCTCAGCAGAACATTTTTGGAAAATTAGGAACGTTTGTTGTTTGATTTTATTCCACTGTCTATCTGATTTGGTTTTTCTTCAGAGACTTTAGACAAAAGTTTTTCTTCAAACACTTTTCTTGACCTGGTGGTTTTAGAGATCACTTTCCGCATTACTGAGTAAGCATGAGACACTGCTCTGAACACCTCCTATAAAAAGTTTCTGGGTGTTATTTCAAGCTGTCCTGACCTGTGAGCCGCTGTGAATAAACGTCAGCAGGTCATTTAATTACAACAAAACTTAAAAAAAAAAATCTTGAATACTTAATAATCTTCGCACACATTGAGTGCATTAATGCCCCCTTAAATTTCTGTTTTTAGCGCATCTGTCTCCTCACACTTTGCGAGCACATAGACCTAAACATGGCTTAATTTTGAAGCTATAACGTGAGGACAGACTAAAGATAGGATATTTATGACGTCACCTGGGCTGATAACTCACTGTTTCCTCTTTGTGCTTTACTTTAATGTAGTCTTAAAAACGGGCTGGTGAAGCTTCAAGATTTGAGATTGGTCTTCCAACAAAGTGAAAGAGAGGCTGGTTCGCTTCCTCATTCATTTGTCATGAATCTTCAAATACAGGGGAAAAAAAGTTATGAAATGAGTTTAGATTCAATTAGTCAATTTCAGTGTTCTTGAAAGCGGGCAGCTACAGCGTCTTGATTGTTCCAATATGATGTTGAAAGATAATCATTTAATTGAAGGGTGTCTTTTAGGTTATTAGAGAATGATTTCTTAGCCGGCAGTGCTGCCAAAATAAATAAATAAATAAATAAATAAAATCCCCCCTCCTCCTCTGTGACTGTATCATTCTAAATAATATTTTTGCCAATTTGACCTCATTGTGATTAGAATAGGTTGTGTCCATCCAAGTTTGTGTCTCCAATCAGTAATCACATAGAAACGCTTTTTGAAAAGCGTTAATTATATATATATATATATATATAGTGTGTGTGTGTGTGTGTGTGTGTGTGTGTGTGTTTTGACAATAACATCATTTTTCTTTCCTATCATCTGTCCCTCGCGCCCGCAGGCGCACACACGCACACACACACACACACACACACACACACACACACACACACACACACACACACACACACGAGTCATTCCTCTACACATCACTCGCCAACCCCGTTTTCCTTTCGCGTGCACGTGGCAGTAGGATTCACAGCTTTACTGCGCATGCCCGCGTTGCGAAATCATCGAGCTTATTAATATCTCATCAAGCATCATCTCATCGTCAGTGGCAGAACTCCCAGGAACAGATTAAAAAAATTAAAGCAAAGGAAGCAAAACCTCAACCTGCAGCCCGTGACCCGCTGAAACACGCACGCAAACGCGCCTGCAGGACTGCTGCTGCTGCTGGAGGAGCTGCTGGAGGTATGAGCAGCAGCAGCAGCAGCCATCAACAAGTTTCCCTCCTCACTATTCACCGTCTGCTCAAGATACCAGACAGAAATGTGCGTTTAGAAACAGAAATACTAATAATACTATTAACAACTACTTTGATAATTTTTGCATCTACAGATCAGTCGTTTTCTAATAGGTCACCAAGGGTTTCTAAGATGCAACTATTGGCTTTATAAATGCCAATGAATATTCGTGACTAATCTTTACATCAGTCACAAGCTATTAATAAAAACACCCATTGAGTTCCTACACAGTCAAACTTCCTCCAGCAGGACATTTGCCTTTTTTTTCTTTTCTTTTTTTAGCTCGCTGATTAATCAGAAAGACCCGCTAATGATCACTCACTCTCTGGATCAAAAACCTTATTTTTATGTTGAAAATTTGTTTTATTTAATTAATTAATTTATTTTTAAAAAAGCTAACAACAGATTTGTGGAGAGAAACATTCCCAATTCACTTCCAGCATGTCGATTAGCAAATATATTAATGAACACAACCCAGAGCCAACTTGGAAAAACCGAGCTGTTACTGACCTTAAATTGATGCAAGTAGTGACTTGAGAGCTGTCACTTCCAGAATAACAGCAAAACATGAGTAAAGGATTTATTCACCTTTAACGAAACCATACATTTAATCTTATAAGCCTTTTGAGAGGGGATGGCTTATCAGAAAGGGCTGGAGAAAACGTTAACGACATAAAGCCAGCATTTCTATTATGAAACAATGAGGTGTGGCGCTGTGTAAACACTAAATGGACTGAAAATGACAAAGGCGTGCTTTTAATGAGATATGTGTAGTGGCCTATCTATTCTTAATTTAAGCTAGTGAAGTGCATTCATCAACATAGTCCCGTATAGGACTATTTAGACTAAACGGGCGCTTTTTACACATAATCCTAATTTATTACGGTTGCTGTATCTGAAAAGATAAGATGGTAAATATTATAATATTTGTCAATTTATGCTTTTAAAAAACATAATTTCATGAAACAGGGGACACCCGATTTAAAACAGTCATCGCCATAAACTGTTATGCAAATTAAATGCAGATGATGCACATTTGCATGTATTAAAGCTGCTGGAGAGAGAGAGAGGGAGAGAGAGAGAGAGAGAAATCTTCCCAGAACTAAAAGATTGATTCTAAAGATGAGAAACTATTAATAGGTGGTGGTTTGTGGTGCTAAACTTGACTTGAATGCTGTCACTTCCAGAATAAATTTTCTCCTTATCAGCAGGCAAGTGAAGCCCCGAGAAGGGAGCAGTGTACGCTGATGCACAATGCAAAACGAAAACGGTGTTGACTGAATCTTAACGCCTATAAATCATTAATTCAAACACCATGCTTTAAAAATCTGACGGCGGGCACTTTCAGCCTAAAAATTAATCATTTGGGAAAATAAAAGCCTCCTCAGGCCTCCACCATCCGTGTGAAAATCCTTCTTCCTCTTCAAAGTCCACATGAAAAAAGAAAAAGAAAAAAGAAAAAAATCCCCTCGTTTCCCTCCAGTGCCGACATGAATTTCTGACTCATTAGCATTTATGCAAATGACTTTCTAATTGCAGGCGTAATGACTCTGGCGTGGGAGATTTTTCAATCCGCCATGTTTTTTGTTGCTGCATGCTTTACAGGATGCCTTTTTTTTGTCTTCACTTCTAAAAACAAGAGCGGTCCTTTCTCTTATTTTCAGGCGCTCATCTGACAGGAATCCTGCTGGAGCTTTATGTAACATTTAGAAAGAGTGGGACACTTCTTTTTTTTTTTTAAATACAGGCCGCGTTTATCTGTGGCACCGACAAAAGCCTGTTTATTTTCCTGCACAGCGCCGCAGTGAAGCTCTGCTACCCGGGTGCTTCTTTTTTCCTTTCTTTTCTTTTCTCTCTCTCTTATTTTTTTTTTTAAAGAAATAAAGATGCAAAGGATGCTAAAGGAGAATCTAACTTCGAGGTGAGTCTGGTGATCTACAGCCAGCAACTCAGTGATGCCTGTCAAAGCCTGTAGCGCCTGTCATGCAATGCGTGCAAGCAAGGTGGAAATGCAAAATGGCAGCACATGAATAATCATTTTGCGGATTCCAGCTTTTTTATCAGAGGATCAACGGCAATTAAAAAGGTGACCAAAGTTTCCTTTTAAAAGGAAAACCAAACACTTGCTCTCATGGGAAAAACGAAAGGTTTGACCTGTGACAAGAAATATTTATGATCCAAATCTGCAGGATTTAATGTTTTACAGTAAATATGTTAGAATTTAGGTAAAATGAAAGAGACCTCAGCACATTCTTATTGTTTCCCTTTGTCTCTGTTCACCATTACATTTTCCATTTACCACAACAGTTTCCAGTTTAATGAACTATTTAGAAAGACAGTGGTGTGCATGTGTGTGAGTGCAAGTGATGGTGTTGGTTTGGGTGTGTTTGGGGGGGGGAGTCTGTCTGGTTTGGCACAAGGAGGCTGTTTGGCCCCCACAGAGCTGCAACAATATGGGCAGATTTTAAGGGACAAAAGATCTGAAGCTTTGAGTTGCTGAGCACGTCTCTGACACTGGGACTGGTGTACTGGGAATACTGGGATGTTAGACTGGGAGATGGTGAATCAGAGCACCGGGATGGCAACTTGAGCATCTGCATTACCTGAGCAACTGCCCAACAGGTAGCAAGACTGGAAACTGAATTTTGTTTCTTTATGATCAGGATGACGTCACGTTGATAGCTGAAGCCCAAAATGTAGGCAATCATTTCTAAGTCTGTGCAGGACAATGTATTTCAAAATAAAACTTCTAAAAGACACATTCTGAGGCTGGAAGTCTGTAGGGTGTAACGTTTCTTTGTTTGGATTGTGGTCGAAAGGCTCTGCAATCATTGCACTTTAATCAAACATTCACGCTCCTAGTCCGGCTTTTCATTGTTCTAAAGAGTCATTTGTTCCATGTCAAACCATGAATAAAAAGTTATGATAAATGAAACAAATGCAATGCAGACAAAATGGCATGTGACCATACAAATGCACTGGAACACCCTCTGGTTTCAGACGAACCCTTCAAAGCTGCTCTGGTTTGTGTTTATTTGAATCACCTGCAAAATCTTGAAGAAAAATATGATGATTTATCACTGCTCTGGTTTGTGTTTATTTGAATCACCTGCAAAATCTTGAAGAAAAATATGATGATTTATCACAATTTTTATTCACAATATTTAATATCTAACTAATGCTGAAATATACTGACAGCCAGAGGCAGTTAAAAGCTGAACATGTTGCCCCATGATTAATGCCTGAATGAACTCGGAAATGTGAAGTTTTTTTCAGGTGAAAGACGTGAGCTGCAGGTCTGGTGCTACTTTTAAAACTTAGACCTCAGCTTATATGACCTGTTGTTAATCTCACTGCATTTTGTAATTAGTGTAAAGTGGTGCATTGTACAGTGAAGTCAGCCAATCCTGTACGTTGTGTATCATCTTTGATTATAATTTACCCAAACAGTAATGCACCAAATATATATTTTTTTAATTTAGAGATTTAAAAAGTGACAGAATCTTCAATTTGGGTCATGTGTGTCACTTCTAAGATATTTCATCTATGAAATGTGGTCTGAAAATACACAGAGTCGCTACACAGTGAGCAACAAAAAAAAAGAGCCAACAACCGACAAAAAAACCTGTTTATTTCCCAAATTCTGGATCATTTCCTGAATTCTACTTTACATCTCTGTGCTGCTCCTGAGTCCATTTCTCTCTCTCTCTCTCTCTTTTTTTTTTGGCCCTTGGTTCTCATTCATGGGAGTCTTTTACATGCTGGTCAGCAGCTAAACTGGCTTATGGAGATTTTTTAGCTCAGTGAAGACTGTGTGTGGGCCGCTGGTTTAACCACACAATGTCAGATCCAAATGTAAACAAAACAAAAACGAACTAAATAAATAGAAAAAAAAGACAAATGCAAGACAGGAAGCTGCTCTTAGAGGGTCCATTATTAGTTATATTGTCTAATGTTGTTAATGCTTTTAAACATAAACATCTGAACTTACCTACCTGCTATGATGGGGCCTTTAAGAGTCTCATGAAGGGTGGACAAAAAAAAAAACACTTGTCAGTCAAATGCAAAGCAATAGTTAATAGGCTGCACCTGACAGGTGTAAATTCACCTGTGTGTATATATATATATATATATATATATATATATATATATATATATATATATATATATATATATATATATATATATATATATATATATATATATATATGGATCTTTCTTTTAGGAATAAAAGTAGAATCTCTTGTTTTATACCAGAAACCTTTCTGAGGAGCACATGAGAAATGTGCATGCATACACTGTTTTTAATAATTATATCTGTAGGAGATAGATGTATTTTTTCAGCTCGTTATCTTTAGTAGGTTTCTGTCAGGGCTGCTTGCAGAATGTTACACATGCTTCCAAATGCTGTCATATTTGCTTTAGGGGTAGGAAGCAACGAGTAAAATGTTGAAGATTCTTGCATGTTTTAATCACGGCTTCTTTTGCTGTCACTTGATGTTGTGATTTATTTTGGCCGTGGAGGTGCCAGTCATCATCATGTTGCTCCTGTAAGCACTGCAAATCTATTAAATGAATCATATAAACAAGTGAGCACTGCCGCTGAGCGGTTCTGATACCAGGTGTGTTCTGTCTTTAACCTGAATGACTAGCTGCACAAGAAAATGCATCCCCAATATAAAACTAACTTTTAAATAAGTGTATTTGCACTTTGACAGGCACAAATTCATACATCAGTTTTGTTTGTATTCGTTATGGCACTGTTGCTGGTAGTAATGAATACAGTACAGGTGCATTTTAACATTGTGGCATTTCTTATTTCTTAATAAAAGAAAGGATGATTCATTTGCTGGATATGGTGATAGATATATTGTAACCATTCAAATAAAGAACATATTGCATTTAAAGTTTTAGTTACATTATATTTGCCTTTATAGCTGCAACTGTAGTTATAAAAAGTTACATGTCCAGTCATAATGATTACTCTGAAAAATTACAGCTGTCACTGTTGTTAAAGTCAATGTCGTTTTGGACAGATTTTAAAAATAAAAACTAAACTTGCAATTTAAACTTACAATTATCTCTCAGTCTTGCGGATTCATTCACCTGCAATCCACGATATGTTTCTTTTGCAGAAAATATCAGAAACTCTTTGCAGAGTGAGCTGGTTGGAGGGGGATGTTGTGGTGGGGGGAGGCTGGGTTAACTGCTATGCCTTGCAGGAATGGCCTGATGGGTGCTAATGAACTTGGGATGTGCCACCACAATGCTGAGCGGCCCCTGGTGCACCTCAGTGTCCGGGTTCCCATGCAGCCGATGGAGGGGAGGAGGAGAAGTGATGGGGGTTAGGAGGAGGGCGGGCGGCTGGATTGTGCACCCAGCCTATTGTGCCCGGTCCTTAGCCCATTAGCCACCACCAACCACTCGGCTTTCGAGAGCTCGAGACTAGCCTGCCTGCCTGCCTGCTCGAACTCGGTAACCAGGCATCGGCGAGGGCGAGAGGAGGGGAGGAGAGAAACAGTAGCCGTATTTAGAGTTTGATCTCCAGGAAAGCGTCCAAAATTTGGAGAGAAAGAAAAGGGGAGTCCGGGACATTGGTAGGCAGGGAGAACCCCCTGACAACAAACCCGGGCCTGACAAAGTTGTCTCTTTGGCAGTCGCGCCTCCTATTGAACCAGTAATATATTCAAAGGAGATTTTTATCCCCGCGATCTAATTATTATGATAATCAAGTGACCCAGACCCCCTTTCTTGGCTCTTGTCTGCGGGTTCTGGGCTCGGCGGTGACAGTAAAAGCTGATTTGCACGGTCTTCACCCCCTGGTCACATTCCTGGACTTCTCTGTATCAAAGACGTAGACAATGAGAATAGTGGATGTGCGCACTTGATCCAGGCATGAGCGGAGGCCGCTGTCTCCGCCGGGGGCTTTGTGTCAAATGAATACTAGTAGCCAGACAAGATTACACGAAACTTTTTATAATCCCACATGGTCCAAAACGGCGCCCAAAACGACACACTTAATATGTGAAACTCCCAAATAGTCCTGGAATAGAGACAGCAGAGAGGATGGCGAATATGTGCTCGGGCTTGTGATGCCAGTTTATAAGTAATTAGGGAATTAATTATTAATCAGGCGATCAAATTTATTTCATGTTATATAAGAAGTGCTGGCAATATTTTCATACCTGTAGTCTCAAATATGACATCAAACGAAGTCATTCTGCGTGAACTCAGATTAATAGTTTCCAGGATTTTGATCCTTAAGGACAGAATTTGAGCTTCCATGCTTATTCACCATCACTTACGCTTTCATTTTTTTTAGAGGGTGGAGACAAAAAAACAGACCTGCATCGTGTCATAAAGGGGAGGGTCTTGGTGGTGGTAGCCTATATGTTTTTAGAGCAGGCATGTTTAGAGTTCATATTGCATCTGACGAGAGGAATGGCGAGTACGAGAGACAGCGCGGGCAGGAAGGGGGAGGCGATATCCACCTCCGAGAGAAATAATGGGGATGATAATAAAACAGGGGGAAAACCCGTCCGAGGGAAGCTGAATGGATGGAGCAAGGCAGACGTCACGGCCAGCCGCAGCCATGAAGACCGTGCGGTCCAGCCTCCGGCAACTCAGTTGGTCTCCATCTCCCGAGCCGCACGCTTCTCGGTTTTGGAGAGCGGACGCCAAGGCGACTCCCAGGCGACGGCGTGAGTATGAAATATAATCTGTTTTCTCCAGGGGGCGGGCAAAAGCGGTTGCGGATTAGCGGGTAAAATAACGGAGGACAGAGCGTTTGCATCCGCGCCGTGTACGCCGCTGATCTGCACACATAACGGAGCAGGATGCATACAGGCTGGATGTGTCAGCAGCAGGCGAATATGGGCACTGAGTGTGTGAGCAGCAGGTCCTGGGCTCTGAATTTACCATGATTTCTGCTTCTCATCTATGCTGATGCTCTGCTAAGTGTAAAGAATGAGGTGATTTTTCAAGCACAATGGCAGCTGTAGAGAGGGGAAAACGAGGTGGCAACTCAGTGCTCAGGACATTTTGTCTCGTTTTAATGTTCTTCTTTTAATCGTGATGAAAGGCTCTAGAAATAAAAAATAAATAATTGTTCATTCATTTAGTAGAAAATGGAGTAGTGCACAGGTAGAAGGTCATGGCTGAACATGTGGAGACAAACCTGTATTGTCTGGGTGGAATATGTGAGTCAAAGAGCAACTTCAAATTAGAAGTGGTTTGTCTCTGCTTTAAAGGAAAACTCCTCTTTTTCACAACCTTTATGACGCATTGTGTCCAGGCTTTATACAAGGCCGTTCACAGGGAACCACACAGGCCAAAAGGCGCTTCCAGCCTTGATTTCATTTCTTATACACACCTCCAGGCACTTAGTACGTAGGGTCACCTCTCAAGCTCTGTTTGCTGCGGAAGCAGGGGCTGCAGAGACAGGCAACATATGGCACGAAAAGCCAACAAAATCTGGCACGATCAGGATGTGGGGGAAAAAAATTAAACCCTTTTGTGTCTTTCTTTCCAAATTAAACCCTTGCAGGACTCTTTGCGGCCATGTGGCTCAGATATGAGGATTACTAGCGCACAGACCTGCAATGCATGCGTAATAAGACAAAGTGGTGGCGTTCACACCCATGGTTGGTGGATAAAGGGATCACAAGGCCAAATATCCAGTCCACACGTGTGCGCCGAGAGGCCTGTACCGAGAACACGTGTGCGCCCTCGGACACGTTAGAGGAGAAAATCTGATTCTGTTGAGCTTTGAGGGGGTTTGAAGCAAAAAAGGGAAAAAAAAGGAGAGATTATGAAATATTTCACATGACGAACATGAAGGTATTAATTTGTATGCAGGCAGGGGTCCAGTGTATGGGGAGAAGTGGAGGGCGAATTTAGAAAACAATTTTGTGCAACCTTTGCACAAGATTCACATTAATTTTCTAGTTTAAGCCAGAAATGTCGGCTACGCAACTTTGGATTATTTATTTAGTGAACCAGTTGCAACACACACACACACACACACACACACACACACACACACACACACACACACACACACACACACACACACAAAACTGTGGGATGGAAATCGTATATGGAACAAATAAAGAGTGGATTTTTGTTGGATACGTCACCACAGTGTATTTGCGACAACCATTGACTACATTCATTATTGTTCAAAAACATAGATGGCTGGTCGTGCATTGCTGTAAAAATACAGATAATAAAAGTACTAAAACTGAAGCATCACTCGGTACCCACGGCTGAAGTCTGCACCTTACTTCAGCTATTAACATTTTTTTTTAAATAAAAATTTGTCCTTATCATGACAAAATGTAATTTTCTGCCGGTCGTTGCTGGTTAAACTAAGTGTACAGTAATTAAAATTGGACAGTCAGGCTTTATAGTCAATTTGAAGAATAAAATGATCGTCTCTTTTTTCCAGGGATCACTGGAGAGACATTCAGCGGCCTCACAACACGTGATTTACTGTAGGTAATATGGATAACCAGCTCTCACCGTCACTCATATCACCCACAGGCTTCCGTGATCATTACTGAAAGTTTGGTGGAATAATAACTTTTATTTTTACACATTTTCCCCCCTAACAAGTACATTTATCTGCGAAATAATAATATCTGAAGAGGAAAACCAAGTACAAAAATTGATCAAACAGTCGAAGTCGAACATAACTACGTCAAATTCTATGCTCTTATTTTGTAATTGTGATAGATCGTGACAATTCCTATTTATTGCATAATTTCTACAAACCGTTATTTCCAGGCGAGTTTCAATATCAGTGCTGAAACAGTGTGTATGTTCATCAGACATAAAGCCACAGCGTGTTGCCAGTGGGCCTGCCTCTCCTCAGAATGTGACTTTCATTCTGTTTATTTCTGCATTCATTCTTTAATATGGCTTAAAATTCGAGTGAAATACTTTTGTTCTCCAGCATTGCCTTTGTTGCTTCATAAATGCAGCGCTCAATCTAAGAATTTAACTTGCGTCATAAAACGCTATTAAAAGAAACGTTCTGGTAGGAATTATTGCGTGGGTTTAATCAGATGAGACCCAGTGATACTTCACAATAGGAATACATTTCTTGCTAATCTGCGCCAATTAGAGACACCGGATTTGTTGACGTCATACTCATCTTGGCCAATGAGACGGCCTGATGAGGTTTGTTTAAAATATGGAGAGCAATATGATGCCCTAAATATGTTTTGAGATTCTGGGGAAAAAACAAACAAACAAACCAAAAAAAAAACCAAGAAAAAAAAAAGAGGGCCCGTTGAAGAAGTAAAAGTGGGGGTTTGTTAATCTAAACTTTTAAAGGACAGAGAAATTTTTATAATGTTCACAAACTTCATGTTGTGGACTCATGGTGTTAATAAATTCCCGGGTTAAATGCATTATGAAAGGTGAGTATCTTGGGGACAGAAACGCAACAGAAAAAAATTATGCATTTGTATGAGTTTAATGGAATCATATAAACTCATGAATATTTTATTGTTAATGAAGAGACTACTACTGAAAACGTGGAAATAACTGCAATCTGCACATTATTTTTTTTCCAACTCTGAAGTCATGAAAAAATATATTTGCACCATCTGCATGCTGAATAATTACAATGAATTAATAATAGGTTAAAAAAAACAGACAACCGACTAAACACCAAAATAAATAGAAAATGAATGAATTATTTGTTGTGACACTACAAAACATTTAGAGATTCAAATGTTTAGATAAAAATATATTAAAGTATCAGGTTATTTCTGTAGCTTATAATACTGTAAGGTATGATTATGTGAAAAGAATAACCTACTGAAGTCCAACAGTTATGTAAAAATAAAATATTTTGAATCCCATAATCCAGACTACAGCTAAAACACCATTAATGAACTATTTATGGTATTAACATATTTTTATTTGTTAGACAGTCTCTCTCTCTCTCTCTCTCTGTGCGTGTGTGTGTGTGTGTGATTTCATATACCTGTGTATTTATTTCTAAGTCACTGAATGTAGTTTGATGTTTTCTGCAGTTATCTGCTAAACATCTGGAAGTACACACACAGCGTGTGGTACATTTAGGTGTGTGTGTGTGTGTGTGTGTGTGTGCTCCACTCAAGTAGCATTATTGGAGCTGAGGCATGTTTCTACCCTTAAAGGTCTTTGCTTTGTCCTTGCGGACAAAGGACATTGACTAAGAACAGTGTAATGCTGGCAGCTCTCTAAATGCTAACAGAACGCTTTAAAATCAAAATATTTTCAGGCAGTAGAAGAAGAAAAAGACGCCCCTCTGTAAATTGTAACCTGGAGGGAGAACAATGGAAGGGTGATTTGTTGTTTGCTAACGAGGATGTAGCCATCTCCGCTAATGCCAGTCAAGTCATGTGTTCAGGTTTGGGTGTGCGTGATGGAAAGTGAGGATATTCTGTGCCTCACCCTCCTGTGTGTCTCTTTTCATTTTCTCTCAATATCTCTCCATCTTCTTTCAGTCAGTAAAGCTTTACTTGGTGTTGGCGTTTGTGGGGGAGGAGCCTGCCACAACAGGGATCTGGGCACACAGAGCAGCCTTAATTAGATGGGGCCTTGTGCCATGTGCCACCACAGCATGTGTGAAAGGGAGTGTGTGTCTGTGTGTGTTACAGCATCGTCTATATGTGAAGATTTGTTTTGTGTGTGTGGGTTTTGTTTTTGCATGGTCTCTGGACACATTTGGATGCTAAATGGTATGTTTAGTACATGTTCTCTCATGATATGTAAGAGAATTTTCCTTTGCATATGTGTATGTGCATCTTATACCCGCCTCCCCCTCAATCTACGCTTTGGTGCCAACCGCCAGCATTGGCTGACTGCTTTGGCATCAGATAATGTAAATGAAGACAAACCAGTTTCTTTTGTAGTCAAACAGCCAGGATCTTCTTTTAATTTAAAAATGCATTTGGGTCATGGCGGGGGGCGGTGTTTGAAGCCATCACCCTCCTATGGAGCTAGTCAGCGGGTGAGGCGGGTGCGCTGCAGGGATGGGCGCTAGGATGGAGAAAGAAAGGTTGGTGCCGCAGTTGGTTTGGACTTGCTCAGCAACCATTTTTTTTTAATGGGCGCCTCTTGCTGATTGTTTGACGTGTTGCGTTTTTGATATACTCACAAGCCAATCAAAGCTTTTGGTGCACAAAGGGAAGTTTTCAATTGGTCGAGGTGGTTTGAGGCGGAGTGAGGGAACCACTTGATGACATCACAAAATAAAGGGTCGGGACATTTAAGGGCCGCTGTAGGTTGAGTGAGGGAAAAAGGGCCTAAGCCACAAGAGAAATGTCTTTGTACTAGTAACTACTGTTTGATTTTTTTTCTTTAAAAATCTGACTTTTGACATGATTTTCAGCTCCATCTCAAGCTAGTTTGTAATTCTTCAAATCATTTAAAAACAAGCAGCTGGAGATATATAATAATAAAATAAGTGTTAATTAACAACCTTCTCCTCTGCTTATAGGTCAGAACTTGGCCCATGTTACTTCGCCTGCGGATTGAGAGGATGGGTAGCCTTAGGGGTTGGTTGTTATCTTTGGTTATCTAGCTGTATGAGTGATGTACATTCTTCATAAAGCTAGATAACCGAAAGTAACAAGAATCCCATTACACTCCTGAAAAGGCATCAAGACCCCAAATGCACCTCCCTACAAGAAAATGCAAACTTTGCCAGAAGAACCACAGAATGAGAGAGGACAATGGACTACATTTTAAAGGAGATGGGAATGTGATGCAACAAAAGGTAGGGTGCATGTTTTTCCTGTATGTGTATGTGAATATATTTGTGTGCCTTTAGTTAAAGTTTACTCTGAGGCCCTTTTTTGATCTATCAGCATGTAGAATGCTTGATGCCATTGTTAGTCATGTATAAATAAATGGGGCATTGCCACACATATTTCCTTCAGCTCTCTGTAGCCAGTGTCAGCGATCCACAACAGTAAGGTTGGTACAACACGATCACTTTTAATCTAATAAGCCCCATGATCCTTCGGTGTGTGGCTGCATGCAGGGGTTTAGTCTTAGCATCACATGGCTAGGAGTGACGGGCTTGTTAAAGAAAACACACACACACACACACACACACACACGGATTCACCAAAGCAAGTGGTCTCTGATTAGCCAACACCAAGTTATTAAAGGACTTGCCAGTTTGCGGGTCAGTTTGGACAATGCTCTATTTATTTGTCTCCATGGAATTCAGCCTTACTGCTTGCATCTTTGGCATCAAGCGAACATGCAATATGAAAAGAATGTGGGCCTTTGAGCTGCATACGGTGCTATGAATTATACATATGTTCCAACTTGGATCGGATTGTGTGAGTTAAGAATGGTTCCTCCGAGTTAATCTGGTCTCCCAACGCCCCACTGGCACCTAAGCGAACACACAAGCATTTGTTTGAGGCCAGTTTTGTTAAGTTAGCTGTTGTTGATTTTTTTTCTTCTTCTTTCCACCTACTCCCTTTTTCCTTTTGCATGAAAAGATGTTTGATTTGGGGTCCTGGCCGTTGTTTGATTTGACGTGACAGTTGGTTTGGTTGTGAATGGGCCGTGGCAAAGCCTCCATTGCGTGAGGTGCTACCATGTGGAAAGGCCTGATGGGATCTCACTGAATGCTGCTGTGTGTACGTGTTAGGCTCAGAGGGGGAGTGGTCCAGGGGCAATCAAGCAGAAAGTACCCCCAGTGACAAGATCCATGAGTGAGAGAAGGAGAACAATCTCAGCCTTTAGGTTCTTTGCCTGGGCTCATGGTGAGGAGTAATTGGTCAATCAGATCTTCAACCTCAAGGCTTCTGATGGCTGATTGAAGGTGTGATTTCTGTTCTGCCCATCAAAGCAGGAGGGTCACTCCTGCTGAGAAAGGCCACTAAGAATTGTATCCTAGGTCTCAAAGCTCTTGGGTACAAAGCTAGCAGTGAACTCCAACTGTAATACATGTTCTACATCATGGCTATCTCATCATGGTGCAGCTAAAACATCACCCTTGGGTTTGGATATATTTAGCTTGACAGGATACAAATTCTAAACAGTTGTGCAGGACTGATGTGAAATTACTAAAAGCTTGTGTGGCAACCTTACCTCGCAATGTCAATCTCTTCAAGCCCTGCAGTTGTGCCTGCCTGCCTGCTGCATTGCAGGTGCTGAGTGTGACACCTGAGCTTTGGGCTCAGCTAGTAAGAGAGAGGAACGAGGGCCTTGACAGGAAGTGACAGCCAGAGATGTCACCTTCTTAGATGGCAAAGTAGTACCTGGTTCCCTCTCTGCTGTGCTGCTACATAAAAGAGGGAACCTTTCTTTCTTTTCTTTTTTTAACAGTGTAAATTGTAAGAGTTTGATCATATCCTGCTCCTGTATATCTGCAAAGGTGTGATTTGTATTCATGAAATTAGCAAATAACAGGCATAAAGTATGAGGGTTTTGTGCATTGTGGAGCAAACTTTTCTCCCTTTGCTTCCTTTTTGTGTCAGTTACAGTGCTGGGGCTAAATGGGAACTGAAGTCTTGGACAGATTGTGTTTATACCCTAAGCAGTGCCCAGGGAGATGCATGTCATGGTACAAGTGCTTTGTTCTGGCTTGGTGTGTGGCACAGTTATATCACTAACACTTGACACTGGGGAACTCAGTACAGAAAGTGTATTAGCTTATGCCTGCCTGAAAATGGCATAAAGATGGGAGAGTTGCTAAAAAACACCTCGGGGCCTTTGCTCTCTCTTTCTGTGTCCCATGGCAGTGTCGGAAATAGAAAGAGGGCGCGAAGAGAAAGTGTGGAAAGGAAAGCAGGCAGGGAAAGAAAAGAGAAGGAGGAGGGCGGTGGGTTTGTCTTAGCTTTCATGCACTGGGCAAGCAGATTTAGACTCCAAGTGTCAAATAGAAAAACAGCCATTGTGGTCGGGTCCTACTTGCTCCCCCACAAGTAGACTTTACAGTCAATAGAGCTAGTCCACTTGTCACTGAGGGACAATGCACCCCTTTGCCTCCCTTTCAGGCCTGCCGGGTCCGAGCAGCCAGACAGTTTTCTGAATAACCCAGTGATTCTTGCCCCCTTTTCTCTGCCTCTCTTTCTCTTGACGGAACACACCAACAGGGCTTGGAAAATGGCTTCACTGTTGGGCTAGAGTGTAAGGCCAGACCCTGTTATTTTCTACAACACTGGCATTCCCTCCAACCCCTTATGCTCACATAGAAATAAATGTATCTTGAGCAGTTGCAAAAGTCAATGGGCCTCCTCAGACAAAGGAGATTAAGTTTGGCAACTTAGCAGTAACAGGTGTACTTTGACTGAGCTCAGACCGCACGGGGTGTGACTGCTGTTGTTTTACCCATTGCTCTGTTTGTCTCCCTGCTGGATGTAAAGATGATTTCTGCATTATTTCTGTGTAGGTTCTCAGTCATCCAGGCCATAGTAGTCTCTGGAGCTTGAAAAAAGGCGACTGGACTTCTTTTTCTGCATTGTGTCATTAGACGACGAGAGCGCCTCAGACCTTGTCGACTTAAAAGTTTTAGTCAAGTGTGTCTGTGGTCTAGCTGCCCAGCACTGGCCTCTTATCATTTTCACTGCATTTGAAAACAGAGCTTAGTTTTGCCACATTTCTCCAATGCCAAGTTTTCTCCAAAGGGATTCTGCAGATATCTTTAGATCTCAAGCAGTGCTCACCCAAGGGAGCAAGTTAAGGGTAAACAATGCGGGCACACAGAGAAGAAACAAGTATCACAGGGAGTGCAGCACGACACAGAAGCATGAATACATTTTCACATTTAGAACTGAGACAGTGATGTTTTAGGAGGGGAACTATCTTTTAAAGAGAATGAAGCCTTTTTTGTACATACCTTCAGTATTTTCAACCATAATAAATCAAGTCATTCAGCAGCAGTACAAATAGAGACACTTTCAGAGCCAGAGCAAAACAGTGCATGCATTTGTTTGTTTCAGTCATTAATAAAGCTTTTACCGAGAGCCTCGGCCCTCAGAAAAGCCCATTCTGGTGAAATGACTTGGCAAAGCATCCGATGGAGGGTCTGTTCAGACTGAAGCCGCTCCCGCTCCCATTGTCTAGCTCTCTCTCACACACCTACAAGCCTAGAGTAAGCACACAATTTCATTGTTGCGTGAGCTGTTAATATCAGAGGCTTCACAATAGAGCCCATTCGCCATATTTGCATAAGGCACTTTTCCAACAAGGACCCAGAGAGGGCTTGAAAGCTGGCCCACTCTAGTGCCAATGGCAAAAAAATGTCAAGTGCCAATTAGGAGAGGTTTGCCACCATTCAGCAATACCCCACCCCTTGTAGTCCTTCCCCTCCCTGCTAACGCACACCCCAACTCTCTCACACTCCAAGTCACCCCTGGTTTTACCACCTTATTCCAATTTCAGACGTGGCCTTCCCCTACTGACACCCAGAGACAAAAGCTGGCTCCCTCCTCTCTCCTCTAATGGAGGATCCTTTCTGCTCGGCTCAGAGTATTAGTAAAATCAGACAGCATGGTCCGTTCACCGATTAGTCAGCTTTCTTTGTTGATTACTTTGAATAGGGTTCAAGAACTATGCAAGATACAGAGTCCACCTGCTTGGGAATATTGAACTTAGCAAGCTGGCTGCATTGTGCCACTTTTGTTTTAAACTCACAGGTTTGCGTGTGCAGGTGTGGGTAATTGAGGGAAGGATTGCGGCAAAGACTGGGGCTGATTTAAACAATTAACAATTCTCCCTTTCATCTGACATCCACAGTGGTTGTTCTGTTAGTGCTAATAACATTTAGCCACCTAATGGCTCGCTCTAAGCTAGTTGTGCTTATTATTTTGCACTGAAGCACATGCAAATAAAGAGAAAGGTAGGAAGGTTGCAGAGACACTATTTAAATTTACAGTGCAGACGTGTAGTCAGTCTTTAAGGTTTAAAGAAAAGTGGATTTGCCAGAGCTACATCAAATGCAAGTTAGCTAAACTGGTGAGTATCTACAGTACTGTACAACCATTTATAATTCTACTGATGCTGAAAATGCTGCATTATTTCCAGTATTGCTTAACTGCAGTTGTCAGATGAAAAGTATGCGGTGGAAGGAATTTAGAACATCAACTGTGTTCCCGAATTTCAGTAACATAATGTTTATGCAGGCAAAGCTTTTGACATCAAATACCTAATAAATAAATAAATAAATAAACTTGCATCCTGTAAAATGACAAGGATGCAGCAAATTGAATGAAAAAATTAGGTCATAGACACAATAAAAGAAGGTAATCGTGTTTGCCCAATTGGTCTGCCGTTGTTTTCAGCAGAGCGTTTACCTAACTTACCGCCTCCTGCCACTCAAAAGGATTTTTCTCTTGTCGCTTTTTCTCTTTCTTTCTTTTATTCAATCTCTGTGTTGAGTTTTTTTTTCTTTCCCACCCTTGATTCTCAGATGGTTGGATCTGATTTGCATGCATTTGCATAATGAAAGTCATTTGCATGCTCAGGGGCAGACTGTACCATGAGAACAGACATGAAAAGGTGTGTGTGTGTGTGTGTGTGCATGCCTGTGTGTATGCACACATTCATGTGTATGTATGGCTTGGTTTGTATATTTCTGTGAACTGTACATGTGTGCGTTTGTGGATAAGCTACATAGTTTAAATTTTCTGTCTTAGTCTCTGATTTCTCCATCTATGTTTTCTGTGCAGGCTACTACATTACTGAAGGAAAGCTGGCAAAAGAAGACTGAAAAATAGAGAAGAAGGAGGAGGGGATGTTGTTGATTCTGCCCTCCCTCTCTCCTCGCCCTCCACTGCATTGCCTCTTCCCTCCTCCTCTTCCCTTCCTCCTCCACTCCATCCTCAGCAGACTGCCCCTTTTTCCTGTACAGCGAAACGCAGCCCGCGCCACCATCTTAGAGCAACGCTGGCATGAAATGGAAGTGGGAAGACCAGTCAGTGCAGGTAACACACCAAACCCACTGCGCCCGCCATGCTTCATTTTTCTACTGGCACCTCCCTGACTCTCCATCATATCTCAATATCTCCATCTCTCCGTGCCCTCGCGCCTTCTCCAGCGTGATGCAGCCTCCGTTTTAATTGTCTCTGATATGTTTGTTAATTACACGACTCACGAGATGCACTGATGGGAAGGCGGGGAGAGTTGATGTGGGTGGAGCGTGTTTTGTATGTGCGTTCACATTAAATCACTCCGCTCTCAATGCCTCTCTCAGGAGGCTTCAGTGGGCATCTGTCCTCGAAGCGCCAGTTTTTCCTTTCCCGTTTGGGAATTCTCATGCCATCCCCACATGCCTGCCCCGACATGGCGGCGCCTGCCATTTTGGAGCTATGATGCAAGCCGTGCCTTCTGGACAATACAGAGGCATGGCTGATAACTCCATAAGTTGAGCAGCTTTTTTTTTTCTTTTTTTTGTCACCAAACTAAAACACTGTTGTAGAGTATTATTTAATGTTTTCACAGTCAGCTGTGAAAGAGGCATGGCTTTTAAAATAATTGTAAAAATTCTCTCTTCAACTCTTTAAATGAGGTCAAAAGAAATGTCAAGATGGACTCATCTGCCGAGTGGAGGTGAAGATATCGTTCGCATTCTTTGGCAGCTACACTGCAGCACATAACAAACCCAAAACAAAGCAGAACTGAAGCATAGAAAGGTAAAGAGAAATAAGACAGACAAGATGGTGAAGATGTAAGAGCTTGACAGGCAGACTCAGTACTGAAAAGTCTCTCTTCAAGCGAGTGGTGAGTATCGGAGGGCAGACGGTGCTCAGACAAGTTGTGTATTGTTCTCCATGTGTGAGCTTGTTGTAGTGCAGCATTTTTTTCAACCGGGGAGCTCCTAACGTTGAGAACTGCTTAAACCAAAACACCAATTAGTGCTAGCTGGGCTTGATTAAGTAAAGCGTCTGGTAAACAATGCTTACTATTGTCATCTTAACACAGAGACCATCCTTTGTTTGTGCCTGTGGTGTTTGGGTCAGAGAGACAGTGCTAATGCAGGTCAAGGTAAAAGAAGAGAAGGAGTCTGGGCAAAGAGAGGAAATATCTTGTCAACAAATGTGTTTTCTTTTTAATCAGTTGGCCAAAGTTTGAAAAAAGTGTTTAATTTGACATTTTTTCCTTAAATTGATATCACTGATTTTCTGTGCTTGGATGGAATACACCATTAGTGATGCCAGTTCTCAAATTAGGTCATACTAAGCTTACTTCATTTAAATATTTGATGATGCCGCCTTAAGCGAAAGAGTTGCTTGGCTTTTCCGAGAAGTCTTGTGGTAACTGTGTCAAGCGCAAAGTGCACTAATCACTGCCAGGCCTCTATAAACAGGTGGTAGATTGAGCAAAGGGGGCCAAGGCCATTCTCAATTTACTGTGTAAATTATGCAGAGCCCAAAACAATGCAAACAGTAGACAGTGGAGTGGCTGGCGTTGGCTAATGAGACGATGAGAAGCCTGGGAGGGCCGTGAGCTGATAGAGGAGAGGGGGTGGGCATGGCTTGTGTCTGGATCTGTGTATTCATGTGTGTGTCTTTGTGCGAGTGTGTGTGAGGGTCTGGAGGAGCTTTGGCAGGGGAGCAGACACTGTCCCGCCTGCACAAACCCCACCATCAGCACCCCTCCTGCCCAGACTGAGTGCTACAGGGGGAGGGGAGGGTTAGCAGGCAGCTGGGGCACCCTGCCCCCATTGCTCCTGCAAGAGCACCAGGCTTGGGAACCTCGGTGGCAGGGGTCCCCCCAACACTGGCACGTAGGGGCCCCCCAAAAGTCTGGCTGCAAACCCCCATCTCCACCAATCCCCCCTTGTCTCTTGTCTCCCCAACCATCTCCACCCCTCCAACCCTAATGTAAGGCTGGGGGCCTGGGAAGGACTTCAAGTTCACGGCCAGACCTCCTATTGAGCTGACAGCCTGACTGTTTGCTCAATTCGGCTCCCTATTCAGGGCCATACTGGGGGTGGGGGGGTGTTGAAAAAAGGATGGAGGATGCAGGAGGGTGTTGCTAGAAGGGACACTGTAGCACTGCAATAGCTATTCATTCAGCAAGGGGAGACAAAGTAAAGAGCGGGGGATAGAGAGTGAAGATGGAGGAAGGGGGGTTCACGTCGGGATGCATAAATAAAAAGTGAGGAATCTAGGCTCAAAGTTTGCTTTGAGCAGTGTGCGCCTCTCTCACACTCTTTTAGACTCTTAATTACCGGCGCCTTCCACTTTTCTGTCTCCCTTTTCTCTAACTACACCCCCCTCCTCATCACCATCGCACCCACCCACCCTCCTGAACACACACACACACAAAATGGCAATGGCAATCATTCTCATCATCCTCTCTATCCCCTGGTTTTATTAGGCCACATGCTGGGGCTGTAAATTTACCATTAACAAGCTTATTCACTGTAGTCCTCTCAACAAAACAAGACCATGATGCCAATAACTCAAAGCGACACCAATACCCAAAACTGCCTTTTATGTCACCAACCTCTGCTGTTAGCCACTCCCCACAGCCCCCACTCTTTCCTCCCTGGCAGCGAGCACCCTCTCTGAACAACACCGTAATGCCGAATGCCCGGGCTAACGTGGCGCTTGTTAATAGCTCAAGCAATGGTAATTAGCGCAATAATTGTTGATTTCTGCTGCTAAGCTAGATGGCCGCATTATTGGTTCATTCTGAACTTGGTGACCTGCTATAATATTTTAAGTTGCTTGTCTGAGCTGCTTGAAAATGTAACAGAAAAGGGGGTTTGATGGTCTTCTGAAGTCCAACTTAGCCTAGCTTAGGGTGTGTCACATGCTTCCTCTTTGTATTAGCAGCTTGTAGCGTACCAGGCTCCTGTTAAGGCCTTTCAACTTCAGTCTCAATCCCCTCAGCTGGTACATGAAGCTGTACTTAACTCAGCCAGATTTAGGACACACAAGGAAAAAAAAAACCCTAATAAGTCTTTTTTTCATGCTTAAAGAGCAATGAGGACAAGCCTTCTTTTGATACATAAATTGGACTTCACAGACCATTGTCTCAAATAATTGTTTTGACATTCACATGATTGGCCTCAAGGTGTGTTTTGACTCACTCTGAAGAATGAAAGCTGTATCCTCATGCCATTTTCCCTTTTTTTCCCCCAGATAAATGTGGTCGGTGCAAGGGGATCCAGAATAGACAGAAGACACAATGGGAGGACAGAGGGACTCCTCCTTCATCTGCTGCCTTTCAGCTGGAGTAAACACAGAGGACCGCGATGCTGTCTGCACACGAGCCAGCAGTGGTTCCTGCCATGACTGTGGAACACTGTGTACACCTCTTTGATGCATTTGATGCATTACTCAAATCAACACTCAGCCTGGACTGCTTGTGAATGACTTTTGATGTTTTAGCTTTGCAAACATCATCATGAACTGTGACCATGGGAACCTGTGGGATTGAATGGAACATAAGCAGCCCGAGGGTTGGAGGAATTTGTCCATAATTGTGACTGTCTTTTATTTTGTAAATGTGGCTCTGAATTTTGTATTTATCATCACATATTTGATTGTAAAAAAAAAAATATTGCTTAGACATGAAGGAATATAATCTTTTTTCAGCTAACATAGGCTCCACTTATTGTAAGGTATATCTGATGATTTGTAGCCCATATTTTGTTCATTTTCTTTTTTGTTATAGTTGCTAGGACTCAAAAGACATGTGAATGTGAGACCCACGGCAGCAGTGAATAATACTGCACTGCGATTGGACAGCTCCGTGTGTCAGCTGACACAATGGCGAAGGAGTGAGCTGTCGTCTTTATACTCTATGCAACTGTTCTTATTTTTTTCCCCTTCCTACTTTTGTTTAGGACAGAGACCCTTTCATACTTATTTTTGATTTTTTTTTTGAGCCACCAGTTTACAGAAATACCTTCAGACATCATCAAGAGAAATGGTTTATGAGGTGCCTACATTCCAGTTATTAATATACCGAAACCGAAATTACAGTCGGTGTGTGTGAGTGTGTGACAGATGACAGGATACAGCAGTTTCATCAGTGGATGGATTGAATCTCATATTTGCAGCCTTCGACTGTGCAGCCATGAGCCAGAGTCTGAGTAAATGTGGACTCAAGCATTTAATATTCCTGATGGTTGGAGTGTGTTTGATCAGCAGGAAGTAGCTCATGGCTGCGTGTATACAGAACATGCCACACTATTAAAACCTGCTCCCTATAGCAATCTTTGAGACATAGCAGTTTGGCTCATAATAGTTACCTGGTGTAGTGTAATGATACATCTTTGGGTGAGACATGACAAATACACTGGCTTCAAACACTGCCTTAATTTCCTGTTCTTGACATTAACACACACACAGACACACACGCACACATATACACCCAAATGCAATAAGGCAAGTACTATCAGAGCCTAATTCATTCTATATTAATTTTCGGGAAGTGGCAAATTTTTTATTACGATTGATAATCTATGCAAATCTTTTAAATATTACTTTAGACAATCTATGTCTATGCAGCGCTTTTGCAATTGATTCAAGGGAGACTATCTTGGCCTAATTTAGAAAATGTATTCTTTTGATAATCATGCACATCCCACTGCTCAAGACAATTACTTATCTGCCTGGATAAGCTTGAAATTATGTTTTTAATCTCTAGCAAAAAAAAAAAAAAAAGAAGAGAGTTACTCTTCTGAAATCAGTCCAGAGGCTTGAAAACCATGAATTGTGGTCTAAAATAATTAAATCAGTTGCACTAAATCTCCCTTTTCCTTAAATGTAGATCAAACATACCTATTCAGCTTTGTCTCAGATAGCTTACTGTTTATATAAGCAGCAATGTTTGTATTATGCAATCTTTGTGAATGAGTGTTAACCACATGTGCCTTGTATGGAAAACTGTCGGAATAGTAATAAAGGTTTACATTGAAAACAATGAAAATATTGTTGTGCATGCTTTTGGTCAGTTGTGACTTCATATCACTGGCTGGCAGGACCATCTAATGATATATGGAAAGGTGCATTTAGCAGCCACATATACTGCTGAGGCGTCCTTGAGCTGTCGCCGAGCCTGGTCAGTGTTCTCTAAAGCAGCAGTGATGTAACTCGGTGAAATACATAAATGTAAATGTAAATAACTGTCCTTAAAAAGCGAGACAGAAGAAACTGTAGCTTTCTAAAACAAATAAATAAATAAATGAAAACAAAAAACCTAAATGTACTTCATAGCTGGCGGCTTTTCCTTAATGATTTTGCTTCCTGCTTTAGTCACATCTACAGAGAAATCAACTGCAATTCAGCTTCAGCACATCGTCACTGCCAAATGAAAAGATTATCACAATTCCCCCGAGATCAAACAATTTTCCAAACACCATCAGGGATGTGGGTGTTTTAGATGCAACCTACATTGGAGAAAAACAGTCGAGCTCTGTCCTCTTTTAGTGTAAAATTAATCAGGACAAAGATTCTCTCTCTAGTAACCGGTACACATTTTAACCTTGGTGTTTGGTGTGTAGATGAATAACAAGCCAATATGCATTGACACACATGTCATTAACCTGCTGTTTCCCCAAGTTTGGGGAAAACAAAGAACCCAGTAGCACCCTCACCCTGGATTGGGATAATCTGTGTGCAGCGTCGATGCTTCGCAAGCCACTGTGTGCTGTACAGAACACTTCCCCTCCGTGATTTGCTGTCTGACACCACATATGGCGAATGCGCCCACACCGACATATGGGCCCCTCACAATTCATTAGCATTGTCATGTAAAAAAGGCTAATCCCACTGTAAAACAAATGAAATGTAACCCTTTACAGTACAGGTTGATTTGGCAGCTCTTTTCATTCATTCCCTCCCTTTTATGAAGTCTCGTGTAATTCAATGAAAGAGGTTTGTAACACAGCTCTGACGCACCCCCATGGGTGTCTGCATTCTCGGTTTGTAGCAGCAGAGGCTTTACAAGCCACTTTCCCCTTGTTTACAGCTGTGCTGCACGTTCAAATGAGCCATAGTACACATAAACAGCAGCTCCATGCAAATATTACAATGCCCTTATTAACCAGGGCAGACTGCAATTACATTATGTCCCAGGCGTTAACATCCAGAGAGCTAGCGTGGTCCTCTGTGACAACTCCACTCGCCCTCTGTGTTTCTTGGCTGCGTTATGGCCCTCATAATCTGATTCACAGTTTTTGTCACTCTGCCAAGAGGCAAGGCTGCATTAGCCAAGCACTATAGGCTTTAATGAACTGAGTGTCAATGTTAAGCATACTAGAGCAAGCTGGAGTGACGGCGTACAACCCGCCTGTCATTTGCAGCCATGTTGGATCAAGTTCTAGCCGCTCACAATTAAAGGTTTGTCAGGCCTCTGAGGGAAAAAAGAAAACCTTGACCCTGCATTTGGCTTTGTGCAATTGGCATCCTAAATGACAGTAAGTCCTGTGTTTAGAGAGCCGTGTTTATAGCGATGGGGTGTGGCTACTTTTTTGACATAAAGCACAAAATGGCTGCTCACAGCGACCAATCATGAGACTGAAGCAATTGAGTCCAAGATGGCGTCGCAGTGACATTAACATCACTTGGAGCAGATAAAAAAAAATAAAATGCAAAGGCAACAATTTCAGACAACAATTTGATGGACAAGAACACTAGGGCCTGGTGACAGGAGGGGGTCCAAAGTGGGAAATGGCGGGTTTTGGTGCACGTCCAAGGCCTCCGAACTCGTGTGATGATCCTTTCACAAGTTCCTCAGAATCGCATTAGTATGCAGGAATGTAGCCCTAGGAGGCCATTCTGTGTGATTTTGAGGGGAAACATGTTTGCAACTGGTAGCAAGGACGGAGGATATGTGTGTCTTTGGATCGAGCCGTGGCTAGTGCCAAAAAAAAGTGGGCATCTGTCCAGATCTGTCCACCTTTGTGAGCTGCTTCGCAGTGTGGCAGCCTGGTCATTCTGTTCATTCTGTTCAGTGAGCAAAGACAAAATGGCTTCAGATGCTTTGAAGGGTATGTTGTCCTGTGTAACATTTCATTTAATGAATAAAGAGATGCATATGTGTTTGTCTGTGTGTGTGTGTGTGTGTTTGTGTGTGTGTGTGTGTGTGTGTGTGTGTGTGTGTGTGTGTGTGTGTGTGTGTGTGAGAGAGAGAGAGAAAGAAAGAGAGCACTGAGTTGGTCTGTTTGGTGTAGAGATTATTGAAAGCTTTCTTGATACACAACCTGATGCGTGACAGCCTTGCTAGAGGATCATATTTGAGCCACCTGCACGCGCGCACACACACACACACACACACACACACACACACACACACAGTTCACACGGGTGAAGAGTGGCTCATGTCAGTGAGAAATTTTAACATGTTATTAAACATGATTGTTACACTTTGATTATCAGGAGATAATTTATATAAAAATAAATTATCACCATGAAGCTGAAACTGAGTGTATTCAGTTGTATTCAGGCTTTTTTCTACAGACTGCAAAGAGCGTTTCTCTATTTGAAAAATAGCCTGAATAACTGCTTTTCTAAATACAAACATATGATTGGAAATTGGTGCATCATGATCTTCCTCTTCTGTGCTTGGCAATGGTTTTGTTCCTAGTAGTGAGGAAAACTGGAAATCTGACAACTAGAGCGTTTGAGCTGCCAAAGATGGAGACTCATGGGAAATCCAGCGAGTTTCCTTTTTAAGCATCTTTGATATTTCTGCTCCTATACGAAACTCTTAATTTCTGCTTACTTTGAATGATTGGACATGAAAAAAACATGCAAATATGCAAACATTTCATAAAAATACATTTACTAAAGCTCACCCACCACAACGTGCTATTAATGAACAAGTATTGTTGCATTAAATGATGTAACATTAATTGAATTATGCTCCATCTTGAATGCTTCTACTTTAGATACTTTATATTTAGATACTTAATATTATTTGCTAATAGTACTATTTAGCACACCTAAGAAAAATAGTCCTACTTCACATTAAACCTCATTTCTTGAAGCAGAGATTATACAGTACACAGATGTAAAAAGAATTCACATTTAAACCAAATTCAGTTCTGTTTAAACTTAGACATCCACCAAAAAAAAAATAAATACACCTTACTGGTCACATGACACTGACATGGAAAACTGTGACATCATGTTGAGTTACATATGGGAGCAGAGGTAAAAGTACACTAGAGAAGACATCTTTTTGTTTCTTCAGGGTAGCGACTCAGTAGCAAATCCAGCTTGCAGCTTGATGTCCCTGCATTTTGCAGTTTGGCTAATGAATTTGGAAGGATAGCAGAATACCTTCACCTTAACTTAAAACATGAAAATCTCAGAAGTGAGAGTGACAAGGTTTTTACTTTTAGCAGGATGACATTTCAAATTGAAGTTTTGTCATCTGCACAGGTAACAGCTAAAACATTAAGCTTAAAATCCTCTCGCACCCTAAAGCCATCACTTGGAGCTTATGTATTTATAAAGTGAAGGAGAAATACTCAAGCAGGAGAGGCTAGTAAAACTTGCAGCTTAGGCCTGATGAGTTACACGTCCGGATCACTGAGGATGCTTTTTCTCGAAGGCGAGAGAGCCCTGTTGTGGAATGTCAAGTAGTTTGGCCGGGGCGGGTGACTGAAGCGGGAAGTGATTTGACTAATGTTTCTCCTTTCATAGTGCTACTCTCCACCACGTCCCCCTCTGTCCTCCCCAACCGCCAAAAACCTCCCCAGAAAACTTTACGGTGATGTCATTCATATGCAAAACAGGCATGCTTTTAGCCAGTGAATGTGTGTGCATGCGTCTGTGAGCAAGTGTGTATGTGTGTTGCTTGAGTGGCTGATTCCATTACTTGAAGGACCATTACACTTGCCTGTCAAAAGCCAAAAGACCTGAGAAAAATTAGCAGATTAAATCACTCTGCTCCTCTCCTCCTCTCCTTCCATCTTCTTTCCCCTGCTAGCATCCGAGCTGTTGTTCATACCATGGGGGTGTTTTGACAAAATCAAAAATGCAATGCAACTCCTTTGAAAGCTGCTGCAGTTTTGATCAGTGACAGGTCCTAATTTTGGAGACAAATCTCTTAAAAATGACAAAAAGTAAAAACAATGATAATGGTGCAAGACACAATCAGGGCAGAGCTCCTGGGAACGTGAGTAGCTAGGAGGCAAAATCCTATAAACAGGGGCAACCGGTGAGACTGAAGCTAAATGTGGTTTTATAGTCTTGTAAAAATTAAATGACACATTTGGGGATCCAGTGCACATTTATTGAAGCAGTTGGGTGAAAGTTAAAATGCTGGTCATGGTTCAAATGATTAAAGATTGGTGAATTCCTGAAAATCATCAGTTCTGTGATGGCTTTAATCACAAATCTTAATCATAATCCTGCAACAGACTCCAGAGATTGCGCCTAGTTATACTTTATACAATGATGGGAGGAATCCAGCAGAGCTTCTCTCCTTAAAAACAAAAGAATAAATCCCAGATCCAGAATGTGGGAATACCTCCCACCCCACCCCGCCCACCCCCGACTTGGGTCAGATTAGCATTCTGGGAAAACAAAATTCCCCACTGCAGTGTAGGGAGTTTGCCACAGAACAGATGGGCATACACCGAAAAATCAGGCATACAAGGGGAAGTGGTTACAGAAGAAGAAGAAGAGGAAGAAGAGGCTTGGCCCCCAGGGAAGATGGAAGAGAGAGTGTTGGGTGGGGAGGAGTAGGTTGTGAGAGAGAGGCGCGAAGAGTTAATGCCGACAGCTCAACAAAGGCCACCACCACTGCTGAGGGCAGGGAGGAGCACGGGAAAGGAGCTAAGGTCAAGGGGACCTCAGGGGGGTTCAAGTTCAAGGCGACTGTCAGTGTCTGCATTTTAACAGCCGCACCACACCGTCTGAGTGTACTTACACTTGCATTTGCAACAACGACTGCACCCCCACACAGCACCATTTACTCCCCAGCATTAAAGCTGCACACAAACTGGCCATTGTCTCACTGTTGCCATATCAGGGCGACATAGAGGCAAAAAAGGTGAAAGCAGTGAGGGTGGAGGTTTATCTGGCTGGCTCTCATGGTAATGTGTGAGATTTTAAACTTGTGAGGGCCTCCGCGGGAGAGCTGCTGTCGGGGGGTCTTGTGTGTTTGTGGACTGTGGGTGGCATTGTGGATGAAGGACAGGAAATGTTCAGTGACTTGCATGAAATGCGTTTTATTCAGTGGCCTCAGACTGTTTAGAGATGGGCCTGCCTGGATTTTGGAGGGATTGTGGCTTTTCAGTAATCTAATCTTGAAACGTCTGAGACTGAGAAAAAGAGTCCTGGATGATAAATGTTGTCGACTTCAATTCAGAGAAGCAAAATTGTCCTGGTGAATAAAGTGTGTTTGAACCATCAGACATACAGTTTATTTCTCATTTAGCAGCTTTAAGTTTGTTCAAATTAACTTGAGTCACTACTTCTGACAGTAGCTAATAGGTATTATGTGGTGACAGGCCTTTATTCAACCTATGGTGACTGAATTATTCAAACAGATGATTCAAAATGAAATATTCTATATTTGCATCCTTTCTCCTGAGCGGACACTTTTAAAATCAATAATAATCTTCACACAATCTTCAAATTATGTGGGTTGAAGAACCTTTGAACAATCTTGAAACTTTCTTAAAATCTCTGGAGTTCACAATTTATTGATGAAAATATTTTTTAAAAAATTTCTTTGGTCACATATAAGCTTTATCTGACTTTATATGACTAAAATAGGGGGGCACCACAAGGATTATTTCTAAATATCAGTTCACGCATAGTTTGATTGGTCATTTCCATCTAAACTCTCCTGAGAAAAGGAAGGTGAAAAATCTGAAATGTGATTGAGCTTTTTTTTTGTTGTTGTTCATTGCCCTGCTGTGATTTTTGTAAATTATTTAAAAGTGACAAAACGCTAACCCCAGGGCTGTTTTGTTGTGGCCTTCATCAGCAGATTAAATAGAAAAGAGAGTGCTTTTAATCAATATTTTTTCAGTGATTTTTACTGTTTGTTTTAAATGTGCTTTTATGCATTAAAGATTTCTTTGTTCCTCTGAATATGTGAAGTCTCTCATCTTGCCTTAATGAGCTCCTAGCTGGAAAAGACAGAATTTCCTATGATACTTTTTAAAAGAAAGAGTCAAACTCTGGGGGGATATTTAAAGATACTGGGGGTAAAACATCATTTAAATCACAGCTACTGTGACCGGTTCAGCAGCAGCTTCAGAATTACTGAATAACCGAGCACACATATATGCCATTTTCAAAATAACTTCCATTATAGAAGAAGACTTTTACTGCATTAAACATGATTACTTGGTTACATAAAGTATTTTGAAGAAAATGTGAGTTACATCTAGTCATTTCTTCTGGCATTTTATACCCAGAATGTGTGAGCACTTAAAATACGATTCTGGCAAATATGCAGAACAATGGTATAATGAGATTTTTAAAGTCAATTATATCGATTATTTCTGCTTCTCTCACATGTCAAAGGCTACATTAGGATGCCAAAACAATTCAGCATGGAAGAAGGAGATGTAATCTGCTACAACCTTGAAATATGTTACTCGTCGCCACGTGCTGTTTGAGTTAAGACAACTAGGAAAGCACCGGTCTGACTGGTGACACAGAGTGAAAAGGAAACGGCAACATCGTTTCTCAAAGCAAAAAGAAAGAAAGAAAAAGGACAAAGGTGGTTAGAAAAAGAAAAGATTTGCTGATGCCAACACTCAAGTGCTGTATGCTGCAGTAGCTCCCTGTGCACCATATTCCACTGGTGGTTGGCATCTTGTTGGCAGTGATTTGATGACTGACAACTAAAAAAAAAAAAAAGTTACAAGGGAAGCATGTTGTTCAAATAATTCAAATCCTCTTTTCAAACTATTTTATAAAAGTTTTAAACTAGCCAACATTTCCTGCAACAAACTAAAACATTGTTTCAGGTGCAGACAATCTTAAACAGGTGGGGTTTTTTTTGTCATCACACGTGATCTGGCAGCTCAAAAATCAGGTAAACTTGAGCCAAAGCTTGAGTTGAGAGGAGGTGGAAGCTCTTGTCAGTATATTTTAGTCGCCTGAAGGTTGATATAGACAAACAAACAACCCCCCCCAAAAAAAAAACAAACAAACAAAAACTCCCTTTCTCATTTCAGACTAAACTGAACATGCGTCACATAGAGTGAAAGTGCATTTCAAAGACAGGATGCAGCCACGCTCAAATAGGCAGAGAGCTTTGCCTGGGAGGGTGAGGTTCATAGTGTGTTCTTTCTATGCTTAAGCTGGTAGTTTGGAAGAGTTTATAACAGAATGATGGACTCTCTGTTTTCAAATTCAGTTTTCTTGTTTAGGGGGAAACGGGGTTTTACTTGCTCAATGCTGTGGTATGGAAAGGGTGTGACATTACATCAGCTCTGACTAATCTCGACCACAGTGCAAGTCCAAATCTATTTAATGAACTGGAACCCCACAAGTTGTCCCTTGTGATTTAGAGTCAATTTAAAAAGAGCATATGTTTGTTTTCTATTCTGCGATCAGGCAGAGGTCAGAGGTCAGGCAGACCACCATCAACCCGTAAAACACAGCATCGCCGCTGACCTCCTCGTCACCTCTCAAACCTCTGCACAATGGAAGGTCAATGGGGTGGAAATTTGTGTCACTGCATGTTTTTGTTACCCTCCAATGGACTAGACAAACCACAACATGTCCACAAGCCGACCTCTGACCAATCGGCCTGATGGCCACGCTCCTCAAGCTCTGTGCAGCGTCTCAGTGATGAGATTAATATCTGAACATGCAGCTTCGGCCTCTCTGAATCATCAGTGTCAGCCTCGGATACTAGTGGGAAACATTTCTCGAAGTGATTTGTTGTCCCATTTAGAAACACTTTCATAACGGTCTGTTTTTTCTTAAATAAATTCTATGAAACGATCCAAACCAAGATGAAGCTGATTTACTAAGTTCAAACTTTTTTTTAATAACCCTTTTGATGAATTTTAGCAGGAGCAAAAGATCATTAGATCTGACTCACTGGTGTTCTCTGGATTACATACATGCATTTTTACTAAATGCCTACTAGAGGTGTCATGAAGTACAAATACTTCATTACTGTGTTTAAGTAGAATTTTCAGGTGTCTGTACTTTACTTGTGTATTTAGTTTTATGATAACTTTTTACCTTTATTCCCTACATTTGAGCAGGAGTATATCTACTTTCTACTCCTTACATTTTCCAAATGGGCTTGTTAGGTTTGACGCATTTATTATTTCCTTCCTGTCGCCTTCAGACATCAAACCTATTTGAATCTAAATGGAAGGAACAATAACAACGACAATCCTAGTGGTGTATCCATCACTGCTGCTTACTGCACGTAAAGAGATGAAATAGCTAAAAATATGTAATCTATGCATCATTTATAGCATTAAACCCAGGGGTTAAAGTGGACCAGAACGATCGGGGGCGATGTTTTTTGGTACAGATGTCCATAAGCTGTGGTCGGGTCAGTGCTACAGTAGTGGCAGGTAATTTCAAATGTAACACTTTACCATCTCAACAAATAGCAGCAAATAGGCAAACTGTTTCTGGATTTCCCAGAGAGAGAAAAGAATGAGATGACTTCACTCAGAGCTGAAGTAAGAAATGCTTTTTACTTTTATACTTTGAGTACATTTCAGAGTCTGTACTTTTTCCACTTTTTGAGTACAGATATCGAACCAATATTTAAACTTTTAACAGCGTATTTTTAAGTATCTGTACTTCTGCTTCGCTGGCAAATGTGCATTTTTGCCACCCCTGATGACTGGAAGTTTATTTCAGGAAACAGACACTAAAGAAAAGGAGCAGAAGCTGACATTTCACTGTTAAAAATTGTACTTTGATTTGTGGAGGCTAACAAATTCTGCGTGAAAATGCATTTCTTATAATTTGGATTTGGGCTTTATTTATGTAGCTAGAGCACCTATCCCCAAGTGCTTTATAATGTGCTTACCATTAACCTCAAGCACACAAATGTGCTGATGAGACAGAGCTGCCATGAAAGGTGCTCCGAAGCAGTTGCAGGTTCAGTTTGTTGCTCAAGGACATTGTTGATGCATGGCTTCAGGGTCACGAGGGGGGAACCAAAAACCTGAAGATAGATGGACAACCTGATTCATCTTCTGAGACTCTCTGATTTGATTCATATGAGGGGTTCATACAGCCAGTTCAGTGATCTACAATTTTGATGTCAACCTTGAGGATAGCATGTTTATCATTTCTATTGAGAAAAGGCTGTACCTATGCACACTGATGTCCATAAACAAATGGTAAAATCATTAAAATTAAGCTCCTCATGGGTGCTTATGATGTTTAAACCAGAGCTAAAGGAAGGCTTCACTCAGCTTTAAAAAATATTATGTAAAAGCACAAAGAACATTTGATACAAGGTTTAATACAATATACACAGGTTTGAATTTCACCTGGCTTCACCGCTTCATCGTTTCCTTACCCTTTGCCCTCTGACATCACTGCTGTCACAATTCGCTCTCAGGAAGTGCTTTAAATGTAATGAGATTTGATGCAACAAATTAAATATCTCAACAGAAGTGCACGCTAAAGGTTTCAGAGTCTTCAAAGCTTTACTGAAATTATCAACATAAACTTGAAAGCATAACTTGCGTGTGACAGCCGTAACAACAAAGCCTTTGTTAAATACACTTTTAACTGGTTACTCTATAAGCTTCATGTAAACTCACAAGGGGGAGAAAATGTTTTTCCAGCCATAAAGTGACATCTAATTATTGAATTTAAACAGCGAAGTGTAACTGGAAAGCAGACGATGGTTAATGGACACAGCATCTTTTGTTATTTACTCTTTCAGGCTGTTAATGTCGCCATCCCCCTCCTCCCTTGTCTCATTATGGGTCAACACAGGAATATGCACAAAAACACACATTAGTGCATCACCTTCACACACACACACACACACACACACACACACACACACACACACACACACAGTGGCAGTTGCTTGTCAGGCTGGTGCCATGCTCCACCTCTCCTCACAGCTTTCATGCTAGCTCCTGGTTGCCTTGGCAACTGGCTGTGTGTGTGTGTGAATGTTGGCACTGTTTTGAGAACGTGAAGAGAGAAGGAGAGTGTGGAGAGCAGCGAATGCAGCTACATGCGAAAACACACACAAAATGTTTGAGGGAAACACACACACACACACACACACACACACACACACACACACACACACACACATACAAATTAATTTATGGAGATGTGAGAAGTGCAGGATTAGCATTATGCCTGGTGTTACTACACAGCCACTTTAGTGGCCTGATGGCGAAGCAGACCGCAAAACCACATCGCCAAGCCAAGACATGCTGGATACTTCTTTCTCTTTCTAAAAATAAAATAAAAACAGCAAATGCAAGGGACATAACTGAATGACAGGAAACGCACAATCAGTGGTTATTTAAAGGTGGCAATAGAGTGTAATTGATTGCTGCTTTCTATTAAGTGCTTTCTGTAATTTATGGAGACTGATTCTGTTGTGCTATATGTGGGTATTGTTACGCACATCATACATATGCAAACATTACATGCGCTGAATGCATCCTATCTATACTGCAGGTGTGTGGCTCTAAATGTGTGAATGACTTCAAGTCTGCAACCACAAAAGGTGACAAAATTATTAATCTGCCGTCATTCATGTAGCACGTTTCATGAATATTTTAAAACCAGAGTGTATGTTGCTGGTGGTGATCTATTTTGCATTCACGCATCTATTTACCTTCTTGTTATTTTTCTGAATTAAAGTAATTAGAAGGACATACCACAAACAAGGTGGCGTCACACCTACATGTTAAGTTAAGTGGGTGTCCAGATGAAACACCCATGCTCCTGTTTAGCATTTTATTTTTAAAGCCATTTCCATTAATGTGTTTCTGTAACAGCTTTAAATTTCCTGGTTTCTGAAAGGTCACAGGTAGGATGACAAATTGTGTTTATTTTATATTCCTTTTTATGACATCAGTGGGTCATTAATGCTTCTTTAAAGGAAAGCTTGCTGATAAGGAATAAGACACATGGAAAACCGAGGCATGATGTCACGAGGAGACATTTTCAGTGTACCAAGTAAAAAAAAAAAAAAAAAAAGGTTTAGGATCTAGAGACTCAATATCAGAAACAAATAAAGCAGAAAATGAAATCAATCACATTTGTGACAGCAGTTAGAAATATTATAGTTTTGTAACCATTTTTATAAAAAGAACATGTTGTCCTACATTTAAAAAAGAGGAGGCATTTTCATTCTGTTTGTTCCGTTGCTGTTATTACTGTAAGAACAAAATGCACCTCGTGCGTACAGCTGAGCTTTCACTAATCTGTCAGCTGCAAATGTCAAGAATGTGACGTCACTCCCTCACAATCAAAGAGAAGTTGTTTCAAGAGACACCCTTTCCTACCGAGGTTCAGGCAAACACAATGAAACGCACTGCACAGAGAAATTTCTACACGCACAATCCAAACATCAGAAATTAACCACAATGCAGTGAAGCCACAGCTTGCATTGTTTCAGTCGTGTTAACACTGGAATATGACTATACAACTGTCCATTATTGTCTTCATTGTTATTGCTATCGGTGTCATTCTGTCCTCAGACGCCAGGAACTCTGCAGCCACAGTACCGCTGTTTTCTGTCTCACCAGCTAATTGCAGTTAATTGCATTCACCTGCTGGCCCTGGTGTGAACCAGTCCCTAATTAGAGGGTTGGAATGAAAAGCCACAGGACTCTGCAGCATTACGCCTATGACAGAGGACCGCTGACCTATGTGCCGAGGCCATTTTCACATTTAGTCCCACAGGAATGATATCATAAATTGACTTGCTTTCCATATATATCTAACTATACAGTACCAGTCAAAAGTGTTGATATGAAATGGGGAAATGCTTCCAACTAACATTTAGCAAGTTGATAGAATGTATCATTAAAATGTTCACTGGTGACACATTAAACTTTTGTCTCTAGATATTAAAGAAATTTTACTCTGCTTTAATATGTTTAAAATAATTTTCTTTTCTTTTCTTTTCTTTTCTTTTCTTTTCTTTTCTTTTCTTTTCTTTTCTTTTCTTTTCTTTTCTTTTCTTTTCTTTTCTTTTCTTTTCTTTTCTTTTCTTTTCTTTTCTTTTCTTTTCTTTTCTTTTCTTTTCTTTCAGGAAGTAAACCATGAGCTTTGTTGTCACTTCTGCACAATTTAACCTATAAAATGCAGATAATGTAGAGATTTATCAAACTGTAACAAAAACCAAATTAGTATATAAACATGATTTTGCGTAGGTATCGTCTACATCACAGACAATAACCGCTGACTTGAAATGTATTCAGGGAAACTGAAAAAGAACAACATCAAAAAGGACACTCACACAAAAATCTTATTTTTATTTAATACGACACAAACTGGTAATATACTGTATATTTAAGAGAACTATTTTGGGTGAAACTACATTAGGAGCAGATTGAGATCCTGTTTCTCAGAGTGACAGTGTCAGTTTATTTGATCCCATAAAGATTGTTGTTGTACACCTTAATCCACATGCACGCCTCCTCCCTCTTTCATTGAGGAGCTCTGATTGGATTACACCACAGCTCAGCCTGTGTGTGTGTGTGTGTGAGAGAGAGTGAATGGAGAACAGAGAGAGAGTAAAGAAGAGCATATGGGTAGAAAAGAGGGCAAGTAATATGTGTTGTTGAGCTGAATTTAGCTCCTTTCACAAACACCCTCTGTTTCCACCACCACTTGTCTCCAGCTATAATGTTTCTAAGCTTAACAGAAAGAACATATGGATCAGTACCAGTTTTAAGCAAAATCTTCAAATCTGTCATTCTCATATAGTACCATTTCACTGGAATCCAAAATTACACTAGATCTCCAGATATCTACAAAATGTTACTGCATCTTGAAACTTACAGACATATACTGTGCTTTATATTAAAGAAGCACTTTTGTAATCACTACAAAAATCCATGCTTGAACATCCACAGCTGCACTGCAGTGTGTGTGTGTGTGTGTGTGTGTGTGCGGGCCCATTATGTTTTTGGATTCTAATTAAGATTCCTTTGAGTACACAGACAAAAGCTGTCCTATTTCCATACATACTTATTCTAAATAGGTTTTGAGTATGTAGTATGAATGTATTGGAAATAAAATCAGTACGCATGCTAAAAATGCTTAATTTTTAATTTGGCTGTTGAAGGATGGCAATGTCCCACAATGGAGTTGCTCATATAATAAATAAGTAAATAAATAAAAACACTTTTTGTACAGGAACATGCTGAGAGCAAAATTTCAAAACAATTACATACTGTCCTTCAAACTACATGTCATGTAGGCTTTGCAAGACAAAAAGACAAATTGATGTATATTGGCATAAATATTGTATCAGGTATTTTTATTATAGAGTGCTAATTATACTGGCTTGAATACTAACTGGATACTCAGGGTATACCACTGTATCATGAGTAGCATGGTGGAGTGGCAAGAAGGTTCCTGGTTTGAACCCTGTGGCCTGTCTATGTGGAGTTTGCATGTTCTCCTTGTGCCAGCGTGGGTTTCTCCCATGGACATGTTGGTTTAGCCATGGATGCGAGGTAGAGAAAGTGTATAGAACAAAGGACTGTATGAATCTATGATTAAAACTTTAAAATGATAAAACAATTTGAGGGTTCAGTAAGACTAGGAAAGTGCTAAATAAATGCCAGTCCATTTCATAGCACAAAACTGTACACTGTTTGCACAGAGCATGAAATTAAGACATGGCTATTATTTTTTGTTTCTGACTTTGGTAATTCCAAAATGACCTCAAAACACATTTTACCTTGAGTGTAAACGGCAGAAATTGCACAAAAAACACCACAGTGAAGCAAAGGTCAGAGGGATTTTTGGTCTGCCAAATTAAAGGGTAGAAAATGCAACTATAATATCAATTGTAATCCTACCACTAAACCATTTTCTCTGCTTTAGCTTTTATACCAGCACAGAGGGTTATGCATTATTTTACTAGCTAACCATTGCCTCCTCTTAGCAGTGTAAACTATGAGTGTGGACTTTAGATTGAAATGCACAGAAGGCAAGCTGAAATTTGAATAATGGCATTTTAAAATCCTCTTTGAATATTGCAGTGAAACATTTTCTAAAAAGTATTGCTAACTATCAAACAGGTCTATCCTAATGCTGCGCTCTTGTGCACATTATCCTTTTTTTTTTTTCTGTTAAACTATGTCAGCTTTAAACAAAAAGCTTTGGTTTCTGGTTCAACTTTACAAGACCTTTAAAAACTTATATTAGGGTGGGTGAATGTCAGAAACACACACACAAAAAAAGATCCAACACATACTGTGTCCCAAAAGTGTTCACAGACTATACCAGAACATTCAGATAGGAAATAATGGCTGAAAAGAGACATTTTTATGCAATTTAAACTCATCCACTTCTTTAAATGCAGCTCATTGCTGACAGTCTGAGCAGTTTTGTTCTCAGAGTCATGCTGTTTATGCAGTTTGGAAGTGTACACAAAGTAAGCACTCACACAGCTCATTCAGCTGAAATCGTTGCATGTGGTTGCCTAGTGATAAGATAAAACTGAAGAAAAAAGAATGACTGTGAGCCCATAGTGCAGCTTTCCTCTATCAAAACATAAGTGAATAGGATGTCAGATGCATTGTTCTATACAAAGCAATAAAGTACAAAGTGCTCTACAGTCTGTGATTTTCATTTTAATGGAATGGTAGAAGTTTTGGTTGTTTACACAAAACTGCTGCCTCTTGGCATCATGTTAGTTTGATGTGTTAAAAAATGCGTGGCTCTGACCTCTGATCTCCTGCAATGTGTCTGTGTGTTATGCTGTGCCACTGTATGCATGTTTCATGTAGTACGATAGCACTGAACTCTTCCTTTTTTAAAAAAAAATAACAGTCTTTATATTCTTACATGTTCTTCAGAAATGCATGCAAAAGCATGTTTATCTTCCACTGCAGCTGCTTGATGTCTTTTTCACAGGAACCTGAGAAATTATACCTCCCGTAACAAACAACTCAATAAAATTATGGCAATTATATAAAATCACAGTTTCCTGTGATCTGTAACAGCAGCCACTAGTGGCCATTGTAATTATTAGTTGGAGATAAAAGCCATATATATATATATTTTTTAACCCACAAGGTTTGCATAGGGAGGATGTTGGGGTGGATGGATGGATAGTTTTTTTTTTTCTTTAGAGGAAACAGTTGATGGGCACAAAAATTTTATTAAATCCACAGATTTGATTAGATCCACATGAAATATTATGGTCTTGGATACATGCCCATGAGCATCAACAGCAGCATATTGGTTATGTGAGAAAATCCCAGCAGACCAGCAGCTTCTGAAATACTCAGACCTGCCCATCTGACACCAACAACTCATGCTTTCTGTAGATTGGAGTAAATAATAAGATTCTACATAATATTAAATGTTTCTGCTCCACTCAGCTAAAAATAATCACCCTCAAAATGCTTTTTCAAAGCAAAGTACAACATGAGATTATGGTGTGGACCCATAATCAGATGGGTGATACTCATCGTCTGCACTGTAAAAAAAATTATTTCTGCATATTACTTAATTTAATTAGTGTAACATTTTTACACTTAAAAATATTGAGTTTATTCGAATGGCATTCAGATGTTACTGAAAATATCACTTACATTTACTTATTACTCCTGTTTTGTTATAACCAATTTGATGGCACAATATTTTTAAGTGTAAAAATATCACACTAATTAAATTAAGTAATACGCAGAATTATTTTTTACAGTGTACATTTGCCACCTCACAAACACAGAAAGAAATATTTCTTTACTAGTGACCTCATTTTTTAGAGTTTAGTTGGCATCTCTCTACTCTTTCATGTCAAAAAATAAAATAAAATAAAATAAAATAGAAACCAAGCCTGGAAGCTAGTTTAGGCAATTGGTTAAAGTTTGCTCGAACTCTTAGATAACATACTCTTCTCACTGGAACACATATACATATGTGATGCATCCTTTTCATAGTGGCATGCCTAAATTGTCAGCACACTTGTTGCCATGGAAGATGATCTGGACTTGCTGAAAACCTATCCTTTTGTTTGTATTGTGTCAGTATTTATTTTGATGTGCACATATTCTGCAATTCTACAGTATTGTTAAGATTCCTTTTTTGCTGTGATAGAGTTATGAAAAAAAAATCAACATGCGATCAAGTGGTCAAAAAAATCACCTTGGTTACTCTGGTTGGAGGGTCAGCTGTGATACTAAGAGAATGGAAAAATGGAAATAAAATGAGAGATCATCAAACTTGCACATGATCAGATGTGGATATACTAAAATAAGTGGCCTGTCTGGAAATGCTGCTTCCTGACATACTGAGTAAGTGTGTACTACATGTGAATGAACATTATTTATATAGTGCTTTTCTAGTTTTACTGACCACTCAAAGCACTTTAAACTGAAACTCACATTCACTCATTAACAAAGCAATTTTTGGATTTACATACAATACTCTTCCTATCACATATAAACTCACACAACAATCAATGCATCAAGGGACAATTCAGCCCATCAACATCCCCAGGGTCTGTACCCTGACTCACCAGGTTATGGCATTTTCACTTTGCACTGTTGTAAAGGAGTGTGTTTCAGCCCAACCCAGTTATCTAAATCAAGCCAAGCTGTTTGTAGTCCATAAACCTGACCATACACTTTTCAGTGCTTAAACCTAACTGCATAATTTATAGTGCTTAAATCTAAACTGTGAGTAAAAGCAGAAGTAAAAAGCAAGTGAAAAAAAATGGGGGGGGGGATAGCAAGGGCCAGCAAATGGGGAAAAAAAACACAAAAGAGAGGAAAAACATGAAGCTCATGGGACATAGACCAGTGGAATAACATAAAATGAGATGTACTTTAATGGCTAGGAAATGACTGCTGGATTACAGCAGCTGCAATATGAAAAGACAATCTTGTTTAAGAAAATAAGTGCAATAACACCAAAAATAGCAAAGATAAAAAAAAACATGAGAAGAAATTGTGAAGAGCTCAATATATCAAATCTAAGGATAATCTAAGTATAAGAGAACAAGTAGCTTAGTAAGTAAAAGTAAGTAGTGCAGAGGTGGGCTATTTATTATTCATGGCCATCAACTATAGCCACAATCATTTGGATGAGCTCTGCATCAGCTGATGGAGGAATCCAGATGGTGCATTGATTTTGAACTACATTCAAACTGAATTCAAACAGAAACGGCAATGACATCCAGTTTTGTCAATTTCCTTGACAAAAAATGGATGTAGTCTACCTAAAAAGTTCTGAAACCAAGTACAGTCACACTATGGTGTGGCTCCATGAATTGCTGTGTTCCTGCTTGTCTTTATGAGCTCACCTTGCTCAGGAACATGTTGGCAGTTTGGGGGGTTTAGTGTCCTACCAGCCTTCAAACTGGAGAAGCTAAAATTTCCCACCAGTGGAATGACCCTCTCTCCCTTATGAACAACATTAATCTCAAATGAATATATGTATGCATGATTGTATCTTGACAGCAGTGAAACATATTGGCTTTAATCCAAGAAACAAAACCTTGGAATTCATGTAGTGTCGTCTCAAACATTGTGAGCTGCTCTGCATGAAGGGATGCGCTAAAAGCTCAAAACACAAGACCATCACCAAAACACGAGGTCAAGTCTTCAAGGTTACTTGAACTATTTTAAGCCATTACTGTGCTCCTCTCCTTCATTTGGCACACACATAAAGGTCTTAAGTGACATTTCACTCTGGGAGTCATGGCAACCATTTTACTCTAAACCCCACCATTATCACCTGAACACATCAGGGATGAGATACAGAAAAGAAAAGGCACCTGGGAGTGTGTTCTATGTCTATTGTTCTTCCATGAAATATCACTAAAATCACAGGAACAGGTCAAGGCTGTCGCAAATTTGGCTCCTGTGAATCCAACCCCCACCCCAGATTAGAGCTTTGGGGGCAGGAAGAGGAAAGAAGGAAAGAAGGAAAGTTGCAGCTCGTCACTTGACCTCTGCATGTGGGTCTGACTGTCCCCCTGGGAAAAGAAGAAGGCAGAGGACAGAGGCTTTTGATGGCCTCCTACAGCCAGCTCTAGTCTTGCTGAGGACAATGAGCAATCAGGGCTAAGTGTTGATGATTAGGTAGATACTCAGAGTACACCTGGCCTCCACTGAATCTACTGAACTTCCAAACAACAGCCTAAAGCAACCTTCAAAGAATTGTGTCATCCTGTGCTTGATAAATCTGAAGAGAAAACCTTTTCTTCTTGTTTTTTCACTTCTAGTTGCTAGTTTTAGACTCAGAAAGAAACTCTGAATGTTTCTTAGGAGTGGATACATCTAAAACTTGTTGTGATTACATTATAATGTGTGAGGCAAAGCATTTAGGGAGCAGTTACTTAAACTTGATCAAGCGAGTGGATATATTTGCTGTCGACGAGAAAGAAAGGACTTTCTTTCTTTCTCCTAATTTGTTTTGTCAGAAGGGTCTTCAGCTTTAAAACAGGGATTTGACAACTATCTTAAAGCAGCAGTGCTGAAATCACTGTTCACTTTGCTTTAAAGCATAACCAATAGGTGAAGAAGAAGCAACAGAATTATTAAATTTAACCAGATGGAATAAACCAGTCTATCTAAACTATGTCTGTAGTATTCTTGTGAAATGGTGGCTGTAATACAAATTGAATTTAGAAAAAAAGAAAAAAGAAAGAAGAAAATGAAATTTATTAATTCAAGTCAAGTTTAAACAGAGATGAGTGCTTCGTGGATGGGTGTGTAAAACGGTCTCACTGGTAAAAGTAAGAGACACAACAGATTCTAAAACACGTACTTATTATAAACTGATTCTTGGTCAGGACCTCTCACATGGTGTCATATTCTATAGAACTTGGTGTCCTTTTAACATCACTTTTCAATGAGAAGGGTAGCATTACCAGATGACCAGAGGGGGCTGTATACAAACCAACAAAAGTCCACATTAGTGGATAAGTGGGACTGCAGTGGCATGAACCACAGGATCCCAAAGACAAGAATTTGCATGACATCTTGAACTGATGATTATGGATTTCTATTGTACTTCTTTTGCTGACTTTTCATTTCTCGCTACCAAATTTGCTTGATGAGGTTTAGAAAGAGATCATGTTTGTTTGGTTTGTTTTACAGCTTTGATTGATTGATTGATTGATTGATTGATTGATTGATCGCAACCATGTAATAAATTAAATAAAACAAAACACTGACAAATTGCTTTGACCAATGCCTCCCACTGGCAACAAGCGTCTTCATTTTCTTTGTTACTGATATATAACACATTCTACAATAGCAACAGCACTAGCAGAGCGCCTCCAAAGGATTAGCGTAATAAATATGCCTCCAGGGGTTTTTGGCCAGGTGTCACTGAGTAACACGTTGAGAATGCACCCTCCATCCTTAACCTTTGCTTGACCAGATAATATTCAGCTTTTAGAGCTTTCTCACTTTTAAAGTTTTTGGATTTAGGGCTTCACACTCTTCAGTCTGCTGATGTGAATACATGTTACTGTTTTAAAAGCAAATTAAGATGCAGTTAGCTTATTGCTGCCTAAGTTTCAGTGCACATGTGTCCCTCAATTCTTATTGGTCAGCCTCGTGTGAGCTCACTAATTTAAGATATTTGATTGGAATAGGCTCTTTGATGTAAATTGGTGGTGATATTTTTGGGCTGAAGTAGCTGATTTATCCCATAAATCTGTTCCTTTATTTTCTTTTTCTATTATTTTAGAATCAGCATCTTTTTAAAATGCTGTGAAAGACTGAAACAACATCGAGGCCATTATGGAATATTAACATTTTCCATTGAAATTCAGACTAATGAAATTCTTTCATGGTTAGCAGCTCTTTAAAGCTACATGACCCTATGACACTCATATGTATTCAATAGCTGGGAAATGGGTGTCTAGAATAAATTACTGCATTTAAATGAAGAAATAATGTCAAAAGACTGTTGTAAATGGACAGTTAAGATGCGTTATAAAATCTGTCATAAAGATGTAGCTTTGACAGTTCAGTGAAGGATGTCTGATTGTGGAGTCAGGATAAGTTAAATAAGTAATTTACAATACTAATTGATGTAGTGTGGCAAAGAAAAAGAAATAAAAAATCAAAATAAGGAACCTATGCAACATAGGCAGTGCTGAGGTTCTGTGTCCTACGAAAATCCATAGTTGATGAAATATTAGTCTTTACTGCTGTAAAACATACTCACCACTTTGTCCGGATGATAATTAGGTCTCTGAATAATAATTTTAAAAAAAGAAGCCATATTTCAGTACTGTGACAAAAATGTTAAAACAACATCATTGCAATCAAAACCGCTTTGGTGTTGAAAGCAGCCGTGGAGATTACCATATGGTAACAGTAGCATGTACAAAGACATTCCTGGGCTTTGAATGCTAAAACAGAGGACACCATTGATGCTGCTGTGAATGTGATGCACTCATAATATGCTGCATATGTTTCTCATCCCAGGATTAAGTCTACAAAACTACACACACACACACACACACACACACACACACACACACAGATATGCACACGCAACAGCCTTGCAACTCAGGGTTTCCCTAATCATGTTCCTTCCATGGGTCCCCCCACTCTTCATTAAAACTCAGACAAAAAAAGGGGGTGCAGACAGGAGCAGGGTGGCAAAGAAAGGCTGCTGAGACGGAGTCCTCCAGTCTGTCTGGTTAAGAGTGTGGGAGCGTGTGTGACGGTGTGTTTTTGGACAGAGGGGGGTGTATGGGAATTGACTTTGGCATTAAACAACTTGATTGAAAGACACCCACCCACTCTTCTTCCCCGGCGCGAGGACCGGAGGGGCTGTCAAGCACCGAGGGACCCGCCACTACCACGGCAGCAATTTGCTGTCTGGGAGGCACAAAGGCGAGGTCAGAGGTCAAATAAGTGCAGTGAGACGGAGGTGCTTTCTCATGATAATGCACTCACAAACAACTCTGCATCATTCCAGGGCTGTTAAGAGAAGAACGACAGTGCACGGGATGGTGGGATTCTCCAATATTATGCTGGCCTGATTATAAATAAGACCTTTGAGGAATCCATGAAACATAACAATGTGACAGTTCTACACCTAATTAAGCAAATGGTAAATTCTTATATAACGCTTTTCTACTCTACATGAGCTTTATACAGCATGTCTCATTCACACAGACACATTTTCATATTAGTCAAATTATTCACTTAACTTTGGTTTATTTAATTTTTTGAGGTGAGAATAACCACACCAGCAGAGTCATATCTAATAATCAGCACTTTCAAATGAGCCACACAGATTGACCCTAAATAGAAATGCTTTATTGGGTAGATGTAGATTTACTGAGATGTTGTTAACATTATTTTCTCTCTGGAAAGATTGCATGTTATAAGAGGAAATATGTGTTTTTATTGAAGTTATGTGGACCACAATCACAGCTATAAGGACTAAAATCAGCACAACTCAATCTAAGACTGAAGCAGTTTGAACAACTGGATACTTTTCCCGAAACTTTTGTTTCACCTACAGGCTTCTGGTTCAGCTTTCTTCCTCCTATATGTTCCCTCAAGCTTGACTTTGCAGTGGCCACGGAACTACTATTAAATTAAATCTGTAATTGTAATCTATTTTTTTGTTCGATTAAGTCTGCTCATACAAGTCTTAAGTAGTATTAGTGGCTTAATTTTTAATGAGTCTCAAAATTGAGTAGACTGATATTTGTAACCCAAACTGGAAAAACACAGTGTTTAAAAAACTATGTTTTCACTGAACACAATGTCATAATAATCAAGTCAGAATATGTTGTCCTTTCATAAATGAAAAAACACAATTGGAGATTTTCTGTTTAGGATGCTGCCAAGTTAGAGCATGTGAGGTAGAGCACACAACACCTACTCACTTGGTGTTAATTCCTTGGACAGTTACTATTCTCACAAAATCAGACATCACACGTACTTCATGCTATCTGGAAGCCTCAGGTTAAAGTTTCAGAGTTGTAGTGGTCTCATACAGTTCCATCATAAGATGTGTAGAAACGTTCAGGAAGAAAACAACTTAAGTCATTTCCCTAACTACATTTAGGTGCTGTGTTTATTAAGAAGCCGAGGGCTCACCTATCACTTCAGAGATAGGATTCACTTCACACTCCTGTTTAGCTTAGGTAACAAATGTACTTTAGTTGAAATATGAAAAAGTTTTTGATTAAACGTAAATAAAAATTCTTTTTTTTTCTTTTATTAGACCCGGGCACAGTCTCTCACTAAAACAGCCCAAGTGTTCCCAGTGCATTTACATAACCATAAAAAGGTTACATAATGGTCTAATTTAAAGTGCTTTGGCTGAAAAATATGTTTTTACTGAGACATTCATCATGAATGTATTCGTAATTTGCCTTATAGGTTAATAATGTTTCCTAATTACAGTGATAGAAAACGTAATCTCATTGCAATTACATTTTCTTTAGGACATATTTGCTATTGCAATTTAGTTTCAAAGAAACATAAATTGTAGGAAACAAGTTTGAAAAGGGTTAGCAGATCCTTACTGCTCCAGACACGTCTATCTCGCTTATGTGAGGTGTTCTCTTTCCAGCATACATCAAACATTACAGTTGCACAGTAAATACATGAGGAATATCATGATGTCTGCAGCATGAAAAGCTGAAAATCAAACCATTGCTCATGGCTGGCCCAGTTTGTAAAAGCAGAAATAATGTGCCAAAGAAAAACTGTTTCCTGAAGGTTCTGAATTTAGCTTCTGGGCATAAAATACAAAAATGCCTACAAGTGGTCCTAAATAAACACAAAAATGCAACACAGTCAAGGAGTTGGTTCACCTCACCCCTGCACTCTTTCACACACAGAGAGACCTCCACCCTTTTGTTGTCGGCTGGCTGCCTCTCAGGAGGTGGCTGTGGGACAGGGGGGCCCCTCAACAAGCAGTATTTGCAGTGCTGACTGCCTTGTTGTCTGGGTGGAGAGCCTGTTCAGATGGAGGGGAGGAGGGACCTCACGCCTCATTACAGGGATGTTCATTAAAGCTGTCTGGGATGTCAGCAGAGACTGAAAGTATACTCTCCGTACCCGAATATGTACTGTATGTCCAGGCATGCTTGTTCTAGCAGAGGATGGAAGACATCATGGAAATCAACCCAAACTTACGGGAAAAATGACAATATTGGTTAATTGTTTGATGCGGGTTTAAACAAACAATGTTTATGTAGGCGACCTCTTGTGGCTGTGTGAATAATTACTAAACATTGCAAACAAATGGTTTCATCATAACTTATTTTCTGTCAATCATATTTTGTATGGAATGTAAAAGGTTCTAACATGAGGTCAACATTGTGAAGGGTTCTATTTAAATCCAAACCAGCACCTCTTCCTAAGCCTAAACAAGTAGTTTAGTTGCCCCCCCCCCCACACACACACACAAACACACACAAACACACAAAAGCCAAAAAAAAAATGATGATGATGGTCACACGTGGGGGCACATAGTCACAGGCAAAGTAAATATCTGGTGATCATTGCCTTGAAGCCTGGAAGGCATTTATGTTGTTAATTTCAGTTGTTCAGTGAATGGTGGTGATGGTGGATGGAGCATACTGAAGGTACTGGAACATCTGAAAAGCAGTTTTAATGTAACGTTTAATGTAATTAAAACTTAAAGCCAAAACTATCACTGAGATGCCAGGCTGTATAAATTCTAGGACTCAGAGTAAATGATGCACTCGTTTTAAGTTGCAAAGCTGCTTTGGTCAACAAACTGTTAAGCCACCTGGGATATTGGTGGTGAAAGGACTCCTTATTTTAGGATTACACTGCATGATGAGCACGGACTGAAAATGTCTCATTTCTTGTTGTTCGCTGTGGTGAAAAACACCTCAGTTTCCCCAAACCATGCTCTAGGGGCTGATCTGACATGTTTTAAGAGCTGTTGGTCATGTTTTTTTTGGCTCACATAGTCTGATTGGTGTCATGCTAACATGTCAAACGGGGAGGATCATTGAAGGAGTCTGCTGGGCACAAGTCCAGGGGCCCGAGGTTAGAAGAACCTGGGCCAGGGCTTTTGCTGATATTTCCTTTTGAAAATTCAATCAAAGAATTATAAAGAGGAACAAGATAGCTATGACTGCCTTTTTAACAAAAATTACCACAAAGATTAGCCTGGCATTGCCATACAAATGTGCCAATGCAAATTAACTTGGAACCTTTCCCTTTAGTTTCCATAAAGACCTGTTTTCAACAGATCAAAATGTATCTGGGCACAGCTGGTCCAACATACAAATAAACAGTGCAATTCACCATGTGAATGAGCGCTGAATGATGGAAAAATGTAAGCACACTTCAGCAGGCTGAGATGTCAGTGACATTACAGAAAGTGTTCCAGATATATGGTTGAGATTGAAGTGAAACTTGACTTCATGACTCTCCTGGGTTGTTTTTCTTCATCTGTGCAGCCACAATATCTACAGCAGTGCCGTACATGCAGTTTTCCTAATGCCAAAGAAAATACTGATATAAACAATAAATGTGAGCACTTCAAGCTAGGTCAAAGCAGCAGTTTAGGGAGAATTAACAAAAAGCATTAATTGAATGAAAAAATATGCACTATGTACAATAGTATACTGCTACTAGTTATTGTAATTTTATATATATATATATATATATATATATATATATATATATATATATATATATATATATATATATATATATATATATATATATTTCAGCATTGCCAGATAATTATAATAGAAAAGCATGAAGTTTCTTTTGGGTTTTAACTAGTGTTTACCTGATTTTAATCACACACTTGAACATTGCCTTCCATTCATATTCATATGCTGCCTGTTTAAGCGGGTGTAGGATTCATATGTTCTGAGTCTCTTGAGCCTTTTGAAAGCGTGAACTAATCCAATAACAACCAGAAACACATTCATTATGCTGATCACGACTCATCGGCAGCACCAACCTGTCACGTCACCCAATCATTAGCTAACAGGACCGAAAGTTGTACCTTTTGTGGAAAGTTCAGCTCATAGTTTCACGTGATGCGTGTCCTATTCGTTCATGACTGGGATTGATTTGGTTTGGGTTATGTTTTTTCTGTGTTTATCTATTTCATTATCTCCTTGGCTTTTACCCGCTGTAACACTGCAGCGCTGCAGTTTTTGGCAGAGGGTTTTATTTTTATGAATTATTTCAAAATAAATTACCCGTGGTTCTTTATTTTGAAATAAGCTTTTAAGCGGTGATAAGGATCAGACATGACTCACCCGGTGTCACGACCTGAATTTCAGTCTATAGATTAGTATAAAAAGGGCGCACTAATGCCCAGCCCCACCCAAATTTTAATTTTATTTTAATTCATTTTGAAAATTATCAGATTGCTCATGTGCTTACATAATGTTACATTAACGATACTTTAAAAATATATTTAAAATACTACAGGTATCAAGATTTTAACTTCAATAAAGGAGAAGAACCATGAAGTTAAAATTAAAACAAAAATTTCGTTAACTCTATTCTCTTTTAAGTTTGGGCAGATGTTTTTATCTGACATTTTTCTGTTTATAAATGTACTTAAACTGAATTTGCATCACATATTAATTTCTATACTCGTACAGTCACTGATTTCACCAGATTTTGAAAATAAAATATTAATTGGTAATAATATTAATAAGAAACAACCTAAAAGCGGTCCATTTTTTATTTTAATTTTTTTAATTAATAAAAATCATGACTTAAATCTCCTACTCTTGGCGACAGAAGATTCAAGCATCTCCATGTGTACTGACAGAGGTGAACTGTATGTCCCGTACAATGAGTCATCACAGAAACGCATTAAAATGTTGAAAAACGCAGAAGCGGGGCTTTATTCGTGAAGTTTCCCCGGACAGGAGCTCTTCTCTCCAGGCCTTTTCTTCCTCCTTGCAGGCCCCACAGTCTCTCCATGTATGTCTCTCTCTCTCTCTCTCTCTCTCTCTCTCTCGCCCTGTCTGCTGAGGGGTGTCTAATCAGGAAAGACAAGCGGCTGACGGAATGACGATGCTTAATTGGCATGGAGTCGTGGGAACGCGTAAACAAACAGCTGCCATTTTCATTTTGCTTGTTTCCCCCTCGTCCCTCTTCCTCATGAATAAAAGCCGCCGCAGAGAAGAAGTGGAACAGCAACCTGGCAGCTGCAGGGAGGCTGAACTGAAGGAACGAAAAGAGAAGAAGAGGAGGAGGCCCGGATTGGAGATTAGCTTCACTTTAATCCCCCCTCAACCTCCTCCAGTGATGGGAGCAAAAAAAAAAAAAAAAAAAAAAAAAAACACACCGCACAGATATACCTTCTGAACAACAGAAAATTCTCCTCTTTACATAAAGGAGAACACATTTCCAAGATAAGTCCTGCATGTGATTATCCCTCTCTTATACAAGCATAGATGTGCTCTACAAGAAAAAAAAAATAATAATCACAAGTTTGTCTCAAGAGCCTTGAACTGCACAATATAAATATTATATATGTGATGATCCTATTGTTTGTCCCTTATGGCCCTATATTCCTACAATCTCCCAGTTAAAGTGGGCTTATGGGACACACAATTTAAGGTCATCCTTTTATACTCCACTTAAAAATTAAAATAGCTCATTCAACTTCAAGAACACAAGAAATTACTGCAATAAATATTTTAAAAAAGAAGAAGAAACTCTAAATGTTTAGGTGTGTACAAAAGAAGTGTACATGAATAAAAATGGTAAATTTTCTTTTGGTTACAAAAATAATGCATCTGATAAATTTTTTACATTGAATAAGTGTAGCAGATTTTTTTTTGTGTGCCTGTGACTTGATCAGACACAACACTCAACAACAACTAAAATTATATCATACAAATTAAGAAGTACGCACAAATTGTACGATGGTTAACACAGTAAAACTCTGCATATGTTGGATTTAGTTTTACATCAAATCTAATCTTGCTTAAGAAATTTTTTAGTACTTTTACACAACTCTTCAAATATTACAAAGCGCTTTATTAAAAAATTATAAAATATCAAGGCAAAAACAGATGCAAGCGCAATAAAACACATTTCACCAAACAGATATGATGTAAGCCAAAAAAAAAAAACAATCACTTAAGAAAAATAAGGAATTTTCAAAATTATTTAAACACTTCACTTGAACTGAACGTTGTAAAGATGACAAAGCAGCAAATGTGTGGTTTCCTTTTCACTTTTAGCCAAGCACTGTGGACATCCACAGTGATGAGCCAGTCTGAAGGACACTTTATGGACTCAGCAGCATTTGCTGAGTCTGATTATGAAGTGAAATAGTAAATTGAATTCTGAACTCCACTGACAGCCAAAGGAGAGAAACTGCATGTGCCTTGCATTTGTTGCCAAGATAAATCTCATTCATTAAAGAGTCGAGTCACGACACAATCCAAATAACCAAAGCTAATCAGTTCAATCGGTTGAATCCAGTGGTGGACCCTTTGGCACTGGTATTTACTGACATCTTAATAATCTGTAAAGTTATCATTGATATTCTAAATGCTACATGTCTGTTGTTGGCAGCATGGGTTGGGAACTATTGACACAATTTTCCAGCAATGGAATGATATATGTGGTATTAAGTCAAAATAAACTACATTGTTCCTGGTGATGAGGGAACACGTTGACCAGTGCGACAGTGGGCCACATCAAGTTTTTAGTGTTTTATGCTCCAGACAACACGTCTCCCTGTGGGATTTACTGGCAACAAGAAAAATAAAGAACATCACCCACTTAAGTTTTCTCTGCATCACCTCTGGCTGCTGTCATTGATGTGAACTTTAACCTTTAGAGCTTGAACATATTAACATTTACAAATAAATGCATGTTATCCTCCAGCAATAGATCTGTGAAGAAGTCTGACCTTCTACACACGTCTCTTTTCTCCTCTTCAAGGTTTAAATCACCCCTGTCACTTAAAGGAGAAACATGCATTATTCATCTGAGCAGAAGTCCACTAACATATCCTGCTTACTTAAATTTATCAATGTGAAACCAGCTATTGAAGACTTCTTCACATTCATTATCTCCATTAACAATGCCATTAATTCAAATGGAAGCTGCCTGTTTCTTTTCATAATGTGTTTTGATGGAAATCCTGTAATTTCATCAATTTAACTGAACTCTGAATAAAGTCATAAATGCATATTAAAGTTAAAATGTCACATAAAGGATATTTTAACATCCAATCTGTTTTTTCTGGAGGTCGCACTGACAACTGCACAGACTTAGCACTAATTGATCTCTGAAACATGTTATTCAACAGTTAGTATAAATCTCCACATTAGCTCCTCTTCTTCTTTGACTGCATTCTTATTAGCATTTCATTTTCAGCTATTTAATCCTTGCATATGTTCTATCAGAAGTCCATATAGTGCTGAGCAGACATTAAGATTAAGCCTTGATTAAAAAATGAAAATAATTAATTCTTTTGAAGTTGCATATGTCCTGATTGGCTTTTGTAGAGAAGCAAAACTTCATCCTGAAATGTGAGCTCTGCTCTGACAGGTCTCTGCAAGGTAGTACAAACAGGCGAGCAGAGCATTAATGCAAATGTGATGTTTAGACTGTATATATATGGCCAATCAAAGCAAAAAAAAAAGAGATATCCATAGCTTTTCCATGCTTAGCAGTTGATGCAGTTTTGTACAGCTTGTCTGTCTTTGATAGCACCAATTAATTAGCTTAGTTAATATACACAAAAAGGGAGCTCATGCAGTAGGATGGTTGAGTTAAAAATTCTCATGACTGTTTCCTCCCTTTCTAGAATCAGAGCCTGAATGTGCACCTTCAGGATTTGATTTGATTCTAGCGTCTTAAAAAGCCTAATAGATATCATACTGATCTTTCACAATTTTTTTTTCTGAACTCTTAAACTGCTTCCTATATTTTGTTTGTAGCAGTTATGAATCTTTCACACTGCATTTTCTTTTACTAGATACGTATGTTACCATTACACAAAACTACACTTGTCAGATGGTCACTTATTACAATCTAAAATGTCTTTGAACACCAAAGGCTACAGTAATCACTGTGTGATCAGTAAGTGGATGGGGGAGGGATTTGGACACTTTTGGGGCGATGTTAGAAAACAAAGCAAAATTACAAGATTTGGTACATTCACAGTGTGAGCGTATGTTTGGGAGAAATGCTGTTTGGCGTGGTTTGTAGTGTACTGATCATCCTTGAAGAGGCTTATTGGTGGACATGAAAAATGCTTTTGAAATGGAGTCCAATCAGTAAGCAAACTCCCACCGCTTGAAGCCAATGATGGGTGGGATGAACAGGGAGGGAGTGAGCAGAGCTCTTCGTAGCTGTAAAGATTTAAGAGTTTGAGGCACCTTTGATTTGTTTCTTTAAATAAATGGGTGTATTTTCCTTTTTTGCTTCCCAGAGTGGCATAATTGAGTACGGCAGCTTAAAGGGGACACCTCTGCAAAGCCACAAATTACATCATTTGCAAAGCTGTGTTGTATTTTCTGCTATATGTGGTAGTGCTGGGGGTGCAATAAGGGAAGAAAAGCAACATGACCACAATTGGGCCAATGAAGCATATCACATGCATTCACTTTGCATTTGCCACTTCCTTCGAGACTTTTCTTTCTTTGATTTCTTTGATGCACTGCGGCACTCCTCACATGCTAATAATAGACTTGTCCATCAACTGTCCCCACCCTTGGAGCTAATTGGCATTGTGCAAAGGGAGCCAGTGTTGCTCTGAAGTCGGGCCATCATTAGATCAGTGGATGCTGACCATCCCCTGCTCACATACATCCCTCTGATCTGCACACGCTCCCCATCTCTTTTTCAGCACCCCACCTGCTCTCGCAGCACGCCCCCACCCCTGCAGAGCTGACCCTCACTTTTGCCATCCTGTGGTGTGTTCTGAGAAGGTCTTGAGAAGGCCAACCTGCCTCCTTTCACATCTTGGTCTCAAAAGCTTCTGATCAGATCTCATGTTAAGTAGCTAGCTCTCTTGCTCACCAAAAAAACAAGCTAGAAGAGGGTACGCATTCTGCAACAGCAACTTGATTTTGCCCTCATAATTCTCCACTCTCTGTTCAAATGCCATCCCATATCATCTCCATTCAAAGTCTTATTAGATCTTTTTTCTCGTATTTTGTTCTTCTTCTTATCTCGAATAAAATCCTCTGCAAGTGTGTTGAAATGACATTTCAACTTGTTTCAGCAATTTTCTGCTTTATGCAGGCATAGCAAGCTACCTTACTTACCTATCTAATTCTCTTTAAAATAAACTGCATTGTTCTCTAAAGGAAAGAAAAATAAAATAAACCCAGACAAATGATTGGAATTATTTTACTGCAGTCAAAGATGGTTTTATTTGTTGAAAAACAAGTAACAAGAAAAGAACAGAATTAGAAAATAAGTGTGCATGTGTAAGCCTGAAAAGCAACGATTGCAACAGTAGCCATGGCATAAGTGTGTGTGTTTGTGTATGTGTGTGTGTGCGTGTGTGAAGCAGTTTTAGGATGTAAATAGTGCCAATTAATAAATAAATAAAAGGAGAAAATCCCACAAGAAAAAAAAAGAGATTTTCCTGCAATGAAGAATTTGGACACCCAGGGTGGGGTTTCATTCTTTCACATTATGTTATTTATTTTCCTTTCAGTATATCTCAGTGGTGTATTTTTTTTTATTTGTCAGCCAGTTCGATGAAAAGAAACCAATTGAATCCATTCCAATAACAAGTATTTTGTTCGTATTCAAGTCCTAAAATATCTTGTTTCTCTGTGCCGCTGAGCTCCATTGTTGTCCGAAAACACATTAAAAACACATCAGTGAACCACACTGTTGCATTGGATGACATGATTCTTCATTCCCATGGATGCATACAAATCTTCTTTCTATCCCACATACGCTGCCTTGCACAAAACACGTTGTAGATGACTAAATGTTGATTACTCGAAAACTGATAAAGCCAAGAAATACACATCTGAGGAATATCTTACAAACACTACAAGAAAAAAATTCAATTGTTCCTTTAGATATCCTAAAAAGATGTTAATCTTTAGTAAGTCAGTAACTATTACTAAATATTAACATGTTGTTAATGCCTGGATTTTGTCATTTGAATGTTATTTGGCAGTAGAACAATAGGATAAAGCCAGCTTTATATTTTTAATATGTGTGAATCTGTAGGCTTGTATTTGCCTAGGCAAAGTATTGGAAAAGTTCCATGACATATGTGTTATATTTTTCAACTTATGCAGAATGCAGAATGCAGAATTTAAAAAACAACCACAACCTTATTCAGATTTTTGGTTAACACAAAACCTCTAAAAGTTAGTGCCTAATATATTGGCACAGGCCTTCAAAAGCCTGCAGTAGCTGAACGCTGCTACGTACATGTGAGCATCAGTTTGTGCGTGCGAGAGAATAAATGTGTCCTTTTGGGGGTTTGTGTATGTATATGCACAGCAATGAGTTTAGAACACAAAACACTGCCTCATGCCCTCTTTGTCCCATCCTACCCTGCTCTGGCAGCTCTCCCAAGATGCCCCTGCCCCCGGCTTCCTGCCTCTAATGGCCGTCTCTGTGTGCCATCTCGGGAAGCCTGACATCCCCTCCAGAGGCCGAGGGCCTGGCGTTAATGAAAGCCATTGATGGGCAAAGAAAGCCTCCTTTGTGGTGCCGGGGGCAGGCGTGGGCACCCGTTTGCTCAAACACAGCTTCCCCTCCACACACACTGGGCCCACCGCTCAGAACTGAGTGCCAAGAGCGGAGATCGAAAGACAGGAGAAGCAAAGTGCCCCCTTACCAGGGAAATGGCAGAGAGCGATGGGTAGAGCTGAGGGAGGGAGGAAGGGAGAGGGAGTGCTGGTGAGAATGAGAAAGGGCGGGTGAAAATGACAGGGGGTGCATTGGCAAAGAAGGGGAAAGCAAAGAGGAAAGGATAGGTGGGGATAGGCCCGAGTGAGAAGAAAGGCCGAGAAAGAGCATTAGAGATTAGCCCAAGAAGACAAATTCAATTGGCGCATAGGAAGAACAAATAAAAAAGGGGACGTGTAGGAAATGGAGTACAAACCTCGCAACCAAACATAGAACACCAGAGAAAAGAAACCTGGAGAAAAGGGGAAACTGAGCAGCAAAAACAAAGAAACGGAGGCTGGGATTGCCCATGTAAATGGAGCTGGGTGGCCCTGAAGGATAAAAAACAGTGGCAGGGTGCTGGAGGTCTCCCTCTGCCACTGTACAGCCTGTCAGCCTCTCGCTGGCTCACACCCCTTTTGGTGATTTATAACACCTGAATTGTTTTCCTTTAACAGAGTTGTGAATGGGAGAGAGAGAGAGGAGAGCTGCCAGCATGCCAAACAGTCCCTCCATTATTGATAATCAAACAGATGTGTCCAGTTTGGATTTAACATCTGACGCTAAATCTGGGCTAACGGTTTTTGTTGTCAGGGAAATACTGTACACCGGCAGCCAGGCGCTCAAAAGAGATGCAGAGTTATTGTGTGTAATTTTGCTTTCATTCAGTTCAAGTAAAATGTGTGTTTGCTTGTACAGCGCTTTCCAGGTGAGGTATCGTCCTCTCTTCATTGTCGGCTTTGAAAAGCCTTCAGCAGAAATCCAAAACACACCTTTTTGATTACATTTATTTAACAACACCTCAGGCTTGAAAGCACATTTTGAGTTTTTTTTAAATTATTTTTTTTAAAGAGGCACTTTTGTGCAGTTTTGAGCTTGTTTGACTCAATATCGCCACCTATTGGTCTGACACTCACCCCTTCAGCCACCTCTTGTCTCCCTGCTGCGTAGCACACAGCCTACTGTATTGTTCAGGCCACTAATTCATCCCAGCAGCTCCTGCTGCTAATTTCCAACCACTGGCAGCATGCCATTGGCGGAAGTGGCAGCGTGCACTGCCTGTATCCATGCGCCACCGTGGGAGAGCAGCAAGAAAGTAGTGCCATATTTGTCCCAGTATGTCATCTGTTTAACACGCCTGATTGGCTTTCACACCATAGCCTCCTAATTAATATGCAGTGGCCCCTCGCCCCACCTTTCCTTGCCATGCCCTAAGACAAAAGCGTATTGTGTGTGCACCTCCTGTTTTAATTACGCTCAAAAGGGAGCTGTGTGAGGGTTTTCAGTGTGTGTGCTTGTGTGTTTGTGCTGCATTTATGAATGCATGAGCGGTACTTGTCTGCTTGCGTGTATATGTGTGTGCACACTGTATGAAAAAGTACAGTACGTGCACCGAGGGATTCATAAAACAAGCACATTCATCGTCATGTCATCCTGCACGTATGCTCCTGTTTGTGTGTGTGTGTGTGTGTGTGTGTGTGTGTGTGTGTGTGAAAGCATACTAAAATGAGAAGAATTGCAATTCCATTGCTAGGGGAGGAGCTGCTGCTGTCCTCTCCCACAGGAGAGAAAAAAAGTGTTGTTGCTTGTTGCCTTTATGCAAATAGGCATCCGATAAGGTTTTTTGGGAAAGCCACAAAGAGGGTTTGTGATCGGAGCACTGAGGAGAATGGGAGAGGTTAGGAGGGGTTATGGGGAAAGACAGGGACAAAATTCCCATCGGCATACCCACACCCATCATGTTATATCTCTTCTCTGACTTTCTTTCTCCTCTTCCTTCTTTTCATCCTTCTTTTCCTCACATCCCGGTTATTAATTTGGTTGAGATTAGTCACTCGTTAATTAACACATGCCCCTCCATCTTTTCGCCTTCCATTCTTTTTCTCTTTTGATTGTATCAGATTCTGGGTATTTTCTTCCTCTGTCTTTTATCAGAAGCCTTCTTTTTTTTTGTCTTTTTCGCTGATGAGAGTGAGGTAATGTGCACAGTGAGGAGGGTAAGGGAAGAGGATGGTGTGGGTCTCTCCTCGATCCATCCTCCATCATGGACTTTTTCCAACACAGATAGTGAAGACTTATGAATAGGATGGTGTGAACCACTGAATTATAAGATCTTGATTCAGCACTTAAAACGCCAAACAACCTCAGACTGATTTTAATGCAGTTAAGTACTTACGGGCATATTTCAAATTCTGGAGATTTTTTTTATACACAAAACATGTTTCTATTACCACCTCTGAACACGTCTGCTTGTCTTTGTACTTTCACAGCTCTATGGTTTAGTGAAATGGAGCTGAGAGGGACTTAATATGAAGATGTATGCTGTAAAGTTGAATAAATCGAGTCTGCTGAGTGAACAATTAAATGCTAAATAGTATGATCTGTTTTAAGATTCACTTTGGAAAATTTGACATTAATACTCAGAGAAACTGTTTTCAGTGAAGAATCAAGCAGGGAGGTTTTCTGACATGTCCTGATTCTTTTCCGTATGGCTTTCTGTTAAACTACTGTCTCCATGTCTTCTTCATTTCTCATAAATCAGCATGATGTTTAACATGCAGATTATGAGTCTTAGTGTTTCCTTTTGGTTTAAACATACAGATGATCAATATTTCAGGAACACTGCTATCAGTAAAGCTAAAAACATCTAAAAGTTGCAATTAGAGTTTTTTTTTCTTCTGAAACTGAATACAGAAAGTTAATTTTTCACTAGGGAAACAATAATGGTTATGTGCTGTATGTATATTTTGCCTACAGTCATGAAAGTGTCTCGCTCTCTCTGTGGTGGGATTGCTTAGGTAAACTTTTTTCCCTAGTCATCTGCTGTGTATGGTTTATGCACCAATATTCAGCTGACTGCTTTTCTTCCAGCTGTTTCAAGCCCTTAATATTCAAGTATTGAGTGGTTTCTTAACATGTGGCTGATTTTGTGGATTAAATGCTGAATACTGGATATCATGACAACTATATCCCAGAGCAAGACCCAGGGTCAGTTGTATCAACCACTTGTATTATCTTGTTATTTTTTCATCAGATGTCAGGTGCAATGAAATGAAGTCATTATCCCACAAGGTTATATTATTGGCGAGGTCTCCCTCTTAGAACTTTTATAAATATATTGCTCAACAAAAACATCCATATAAAGGAATTTCATTTGGAAGGGGCGGGGCTGTGTAAAAAGTGCAATCAGCTCAAAACCTGCACATGTATTTAACCACGTTTTATAGCTGGAGTCTCCAAAGCACAAACATGACATTCGGCTTAATTCTGTAACAACACTGAAAACCACTCCAGAGACCTGAGAGATGGTGTGATGGGTTCCATTTTTCATTTATGCTGTTATCTCTGTCTCTCTCTTGCGCTTTTCCTGCTCTACCACCGAAACTAGCGTGACGTCATAGCTGCTTCTCAGCCCCCGGTGAGGCCCTGCTGAGCCACATGCTCCCTCAGTGGCTCACTCAATTAATAGGCCACAAAGCCCCCACCATCTCCCGACCTCTGCTGACCCCCTTGCGTCACGCACCTCTACAATGCCTGCAGCATTGTAGAGGTGCGTGTGATGGAAGTGGCTGATTTGGAGGAGAGAGCATATGAGGGGGTCTGGGGGTAGTGGTGGAGTTGGTCAGTGCTCTTTTGTTCCGACGGTGTCCCAGCTTGCCCCCCTTCACCCCTGGTGTCTTTCATAAAGAGTGTGTAATAACTGCCTTTGTTGGTTTTTCCCCTTGTAATGGGTCCAGTGGGAGGCCTTGTTAGTGCGCAGGGTGCTAAGCCAGGGGACCTCGCAGGAACTCTGGGATTAGAGGCTGCCCCATTCTGCCCTAAATGTGATCCTTCTCTGTCACAATGGTCATTCAGCCAGTGGATGAATATGATTCTTTAGATCTTCCTAATTGCAAAAGCTTTTTTGTTCTATATAAGGGTCTTACATTTTGGTTTACTTAGGCATCTAAGGAAGAATAAAAGGCACAGTATGCAGCTTGAGGAAGAATAAAGAGAAGTACGAGTTATAGAGTGGCACATCAGTGATATAATGACCTCAGAGAATTAACGTAATAGAGACCTCTGAAATGAGGTCATAAGAAAGCTGCTTATTAATGAAGAAAGTGACAGAAATTGACTTGCTGTTTCTGTGGATTTCTGATAAGACTTGGGTGCATTTTTCTCTTTGTGTTAAGGCTGCAATTCCAGCACATGGGTCTCAGTTTTAAAACAACAAGAAACTTTTTTTGACCAATTTTTCTTTTTTTGTTTCCTTTCATCGGAGGTGCTGCTTTAAAATTACTTGAATGAGGAAGGCACTGCCATCCCCCTTGCTTTAATTACATTTTAAATTGTTAGCAACACTGTCAGCTCTAATATCTCATATAAATAAGATGGTGTTGAATTAGTACAGTTCATTTAAGCTTAAAAAATTTGAAGAGCATAATGATATTAAAATTGCGCAAAAACAATGCATCCCTGACATTATACAGACCCTCAGCAGCTAATAACTCTAAGATGAGTCCACTGCCTGTGACATGGTTAATATGACACAGATATCAGGAATTTGCAGCTAATGACAGCTAAAATGTTAATCTGAGGTGAGAAAAATTTAAAAGACACTTTCCTTCATTTCCAAAACTTTCAAAGGGCTTAAGTATAGGGTGGGGCTACAGAAAAAGAGGCACATGTGCCCTAAAGCACAACAAATTCTGTGTGAATTTTTAACCCATTCTTGTATGTAATTTGGGGCATTACAGAGTTCAACAAAATCTAAATTTTGTTCAAAAGAGAATATCTTTTCAAATCAGTATCTGCTCATGTTGGACATGAGGGGAGGTCCAGGTGTGGCGTGATGGGTTGCACTCTGCTTTCACACGGAGGATTTGTCAACCACAGGCAAGCTATAAAAGAGGCCCATATTTGAGGGGCACGAAATGAACACTGGCTCTACTTTTGTTGATTTGGCATTCACACAGCTAGCCATTTTTCAGGGAGGAAATTCAAGTGAAGCACTCCCATATACTTGTGAAGCACTGAAGGCAATTTCCCCCCAGTCAAGTGGCTAAAACCCACTCCAACTGAACAACTTCCTGCATGTAGTCAACACCCAGCCCCCATCCCCCCGCCCCGCCCCTGCCTCCCTCATCACCACCACCACCAACACCACTGCTCCATCATCACCCTGCTTAGCTGGCATCAGTCACAACCTCTTACTGGGTCTCTGCTCTTTCTAGAATAGTGACAAGGGGGCTACAACAGCAGCCTTGTTTGGGGACATAATCTGGACCTAAACCACAATCACAGATGAAAACACCAAATGTGCCTTTACGTTTAATGTTTTCATTACATCTCATGATCTGCTTTCCCCTGCAAAGCTTTACCCAGTGCTGTTCCATCAAAAGAAATTCAGTGGTGATTGTATACAGCTGACAAGTGCTGATTGGAGAGCTGATATGGCTTTTGGGATGACTTTAAAATTATAGGTGTGTTAAATTAGCACTGATGAGTGTGCACTTTTAAATGCACCTACAAAGTGTTGATATTTATACTGTGAGTGCAACTGACAGCAAAAAGTTTGCTGTGAAGGAAAAACCATAAGCACATGGAATAATATTGCAATCAAAAGATTATGCCTGTAAATTAAAAAGAATTGAAATTAAAAAGTAAGGTACCCCAAGTTCATCAAATTTTGTACTTCTACATTTGATTTTTTCAGTCAGGATTTAAAATTCATCACAGCACATCATATCACTCTGTGCTTGTCATGTTAGACCACAGTGCAGCATTTGATACTGTTGATCAAAGCATTTTAATAAACAGTAAAATATGGTATTGGTATTAAAGGAAATGCACTGCACTGGTTTGAATTGTATCTCTATAGACTCCAATTTGTTCATGTAAATGGGGAGCTTCTTCACATGTGAAAAATTAGTTATGGAGTTCCACATGGTTCTGTGCTTGGACTGGTTTTTTTTTTTTAAATTATACATACTTCCTTAGGTAATATCCCTATAAAACATTATTAAACTACAGGCTTGTCTTAAAGAGAAAAAAATCCTTGATGTCCCATCGTTTCTTCTCCTAATTTAAGACAAAACTGAAGTTATTGTACTAGGCCATAAAACTCAGAAACATGGTGTCTAACCAGAAACTTACTCTGGATGATATTACTTTGGCTTTCAGCAGCACTGTGATAACTTGGAGTCATTTGTGACCGGGATGTGTTCCTCAATGTGTGCATTTAATAAATATGTAGGACTGCTTTCTTTCATCTGTGCAATAATCTAAAATGCTGCAGTGAGAGTACTCACAGGGATGAAATAGAGAGAGCATATTTCTCCCAAATAAACTTCTCTTCATTGGCTCCCTGTTAAATCCAGAATGGAATTTGAAATCCTTTGTCTCACATACAAGGTCTTGAATAATCAGACCCCATCTTATCTTAAAGACCTCATTGTACCATATCACCCCAATTGAGCACTCTCAGACTGTTGGCTTACTTGTGGTTTCTGGGGTGTTTAAAAGTAAAATGGGAGTCAGAGCCTTCAGCTTTCAGGCCCCTCTTCTGTGGAGCCAGCTCCCAGTTTGGATTCAGGAGACAGATATCCTCTCTACTTTAAATATTTGAGTCAAAACTTTCCTTTTTATAATTCTTACAGTGGGGTGGCTGTAGCTCAGGAGGTAGAGCAGGTCAACTACTATTCGGAAGGTTGGCGGTTTGATTTCTGGCTGCTCTTGGCTGCATGCCAAAGTATCCCTGGGCAAGATACAACGCAAGTGTTGGAGTATGACTGGGTGTGAATGTTAGACAGTAAAAGCATTTAGTTTAGTTACATATGGAAGTGCTTGAGTGAATGTAAACATGTTGTATAAGCGCTTTGAGTGCTCAGATAGAGTAGAAAAGCGCTATATAAGAACTAGTCCATTTACCATTTATAGTTAAATGGCTTCCCCTGGTTCTGCCATACAAACCATGATGGCCCTACTTGTTTCCAAAAAATACTTTGAATTTCATGAATGTGTAATTTGTGGTCTGAGGTACATTTTGTTAAATGTTTTGAGTAAAGAAATGCCCTGCTTCAGTCTATGTGAATCACAATTATCCTTTCATGTAATATTAAATGATCCATTTTTGTATAAATCTTGTCTGGGTCTTATATCTCGTCAGGTTGTCAGATCAACATAGTGGTGTAAGCCTTACCCTATTATGGCCTTCACAGGACTGCAAGCGGACTAAAGGCTCCCACAGGGGACCAGGAGATCCTGAGGGAGCCTATTAATCCATTATGTACACCTCCAGAGCAGTGTTAAGGATAACAATCACATAGGAGCCGGAGGCAGGACCACAGGAGGCTACAGCTGCTTAGGATGACCGCGTAGCCTAGGGGGCTGATCAGTGTCATTCCCATGCTGTGTCTTACTTGATGACCACATGTAGGGAAGTACAGATAAAAAGGTCAAGAGTATATTCTACTCTTAGATGGTTGCATGTAATGTTATACTGGGAAAAAGTGAGAAATCCTATATTTTTCAAGTCATATGTTACCACCTTACCAGGAAAAGTTGTAGTCAGATTGTACAAATGTATGGGTCAATTTCAGCTTTGTTTTGAAAAGTTAATTTGTTTTACAATACATAACAGTTGCATCAACATAATAATATAAAAAAAATTATATCACACAGTGAAGGCAAAGACTAAATTTGGAAATAATTTACTCTTATTGCTGAATATCAATAGCCTATGGTAACAAGTTGTGAAAGCATCCAAATATCGCAAAATGAATAACCATTCTTATCCAACATTTATTTATATCTAATAGCTTATTATACCAGCTTGTTAAAGGATACATTTTAAGCAATGAAGATTTATTATAATAATTTTTTCTAATATAATGATAGCTTTGCACAGGCTTGACAACCACAAAGGATTTTTTTTTTGACATGGTCTTCAACATATTGCAGGTATGATGCCAGAGAAGCACATCTCCAGAAGACATATTAGACAATAAAATAATTACCATAATCATGATTATTTTTCCTTGCATTTTAATTAGCCTTATGAAGCTCAATTAAGCTCTTCAGTATAAGCGCCTATTCAGTAAACAGCTGTCCACCTGTCTTCTAGTTCCTGGGAAAAGGCTGCAGTGCCTGTTCACGCCAAGGAAACCATCAACAAACTGGGTGGGGGGTAAAACAAGGCCCCTGCACGCTGCAAGGGGCCCTCTATATGAAGGGCGATTAATGCAATACAGTGACAGCAAAACAGGAGGGACGTATTTATATATATATATATATATATATATATATATATATATATATATATATATATATATATATATATATATATGGGATTCTAACTCTTTCAGATACATAGGGTAGAGACATCCTTACCATTACTGCCTCTTGAATATATTCATGCATAAAATCATGGTAGAAAAAGCCATTTTAGCCTCCCTTTATATTTTTATCCATCTTTTTTCCATTATTTGCAATAAACCTGTGTATGGTTACCATAAATTCTTGCGTAATGCAAGTGTAAGGTTGGTATTTTGGAACATATGCGTCATGAAAAGATGCTGCATTAGGTACAGTAGATCCTGATTGCACTGTAGAAAAGGAAACAAAGAAGTATACAAGAATATTTTAGGCACTGTAAAAAAGTTTGACTTTGGCAGGTACAAGACAAGGTTTACAATAAAATGAAAAATCATAAAAAAACTTCTTTTTTTTAAACATGGCTTAACATGATCATATTTATGGACAGTTATCTCAAGGGGCACTTGCGAAAACCTGTATCGCCAATGATAACTGATGGCTGATTGTACTGATTTCAAAATAAGGGAATAAGTTATTAGTGTTTCCTTTTTAAAAAAAAAAAAAGTTCTGTATCATGCATATGCTCAGAATAAATCCTGCCAGTCTTTGTAGTTGCCAACATAAAACAAAGCCTGCACACATGTTTTGTATAGCTTCTGTACTCTTTTAATGGCATTAATCACCTCTCATACACAGGCGCTGAGAAGACCATTTCTTGCAAAGACACCTGCTTTCTTTACTTGTTTCATCCTTAAAAGAGAAACTGTGTAAATGACTTGGTGAGAAACAAACCCCATCTGGACTGAAAGCATTAACCCTTCTGTCATGATTGCTACAGTCATTAAGTCTTCAAGAAAAATAACCAATTATGACTGGTCTTCATCATAATAAGCAGACTTGATTGCATAGCTGCTTGCCTCCCTACCCTCTGATAATAGGCTAGAGAGAACTAGACTTTTCTATGTGTTATTCTGATGGATATTTTTTTGATTATCTTGATCAATAGCTGGATGTCATTTGTATTTATTCTTATTGTATTTGACGCCCCAATCACAATAAAGTTCAGCCGCTTAGTAATGTTAAATGAGAAGCAATGTATATTTGAAATATTAGTTTTGCCAAAAATATTTAAATATTGTGTTTCAAAATTATTTCATTTAACATATAATTGTTCCAAACAATAAATTGAGCTAGATCATTTTTGGGATAATTTTGCTTAAATGTTAGAGTGAGGAAAATAAACCAAAAAATGTCAGTCATCTTAACAGTATAAATCCACATAACAAAATCAACAGTGGCATTTCTATTGTAAGTAATCATATAAAGTGTAGTATGAAAAATGCATTTGTAAATAAATCTGAAACCTAAAGTCTGACATACATTATAAAAAACAAGCATTTATTTATTTTTGCATGAAAACTTTTATTTGAAAAATGATTCTTTTTGTTTCAAATTCTGATTTTCTTTTTTAACTGATTACAGGTTTCTAACATTAAAAGTTTGTCTTTGGTTTGCAAAAATGTCATTCTGTAACCGTGTCTTGGCCTGCTCAGGGAACAATTACAAACTATTTCTCCACAAATGGACACATCATTTGTGAATGCAGCCTTTTCACATGTCTGTAGCACAGAGTGAGATGATTTTACATCGACATCTAGTGGATGAAACTGTCCATAATAAATCAAATCGATTTTTTTATTTTGAAAAGTGAAAAAAAAAAAGTGAGTAAAAAAGTGTAAAATTCTTCTAAAACCACACAGTTTGGCAATACTAGGATGTTATAACCTCACTGTGTGTACTTTGCTCTGTCTTTGTGTGTCTTTTTGTGTCTAACTGTTGAGCTTCTCGGTCGCCTCTGGCATTGCGGTCTCCTCTGTCCTCACAGTGGTCAAGTGGCCCTCGTGACTTTCCTCATCCCCAGGCACCTGAGAGAGAGCAGGAGATAATTGAGTTTCTAGACTTCCATGACCTCAGCTGGCCTCAAACATCTTTCCATTTTCCACTCCGAATGCAGTTTAACTGTCACATTTAAAGGCACACATTAGTAGCCGTTTCTTGGAATTATGGTATTAATTGTCTCCTGGTACTATGTATCTAAATGTCAACGTGTTCCAGATCTTTTTTTTTTTTTTAATATTTAGACTGGAGTTAGGTAAGGATTACAGGAATCCAGATGCGCTGAATTGTCTGGTGTGATTTATGTAAGAAGAAGGTTGGGAATTTCTAACACTGGGATTTGTATTTGTAAAAAAAAGTCAGATTGTTAAAAAATTGGACAAATGTTCTTTCTAAAAGGTGGTCACTCAAACATTCATAAACTTAAAATCAAGGGCAACAAAAATGCTGCACAATTAACAGGTGGGAAAACTAAAAAAAAAAACAAAAGACAAAAAACAAAAACCCAAGTGATCAGATTGGACATCACTCAGGAGGGATTTTTTGTTCTTGTAATACACCTTGTTGATCGTGTGTGTTGTTGAATTTGCTCCACCTGGTGGTTCAACGGCGCTATGACCTATCACATCTGATTGTTGGTGCAACACTACCATCTTCTGGCAAAATTAGGTACTGCACGGTTTTACGGGTGGTGGGGTGGTGGGGTGGTGGGGGTGGGGTCGTTTGAACCTTAAACTCCATGTAGCCACACCACTATTGCAGTGTGTCTTTGCCTATGGACAAATTAAATTAGATTTTAACTGTCTTTAACAGTTGCATCAAACTTACTTCCCAGTAGACGTTGTCCTCAAAGCACAAGTTGTCAGGAGGTGTTCCGAAGATGGGCAGCTTCAAAATGAAACCTAAGCAAATGATTGTGATGAGAATTTAAAATATATATTTTTTGAGAAGTTACATCATATTTGAAAAACTATGCTGATTCCGTCACATCTAATCATAAATAATATTAACCACAAAACTACACATTCAGGTACTTGTGTTTCAAAAAGCTGTAGACGATATATGTATGAAAATGCCATGTGTTTGGATCACTCTTTTTGTGGAATAAATGATGATTCACCTTATTTGAAAATGAAAATTTTTCAGTTTCTTGATTTACAAGATTGTATTTGTTTGATCAGACCTGCTGCCCATTAAATTATAAATGTTGAGATTTCATTTAAACACTAACATTTTTGTCTTTATTCTGATCCCGCAACTTACAGGGTCTGTGTTACTTTTTTTTTGTCTCATTAACTTTAAAAGTGTGTTGAATCAAAGGATTTAGCAAACTAAAAGAAGGGTGTGAGACCTACCAACAATAAGCCCCCCAGCAGGGCAATGCCCAAAGTGACAGCAAGAGAGATGGCCTGAATCCCGCCCTGATAAGATGCCGTTCTTTTTCCATCGTTCACCAGAGGGAACACGTCATTCATACTGAAATATGCACAGAGGGGGGAGAAAAAAATTAAGTAATTTAATTTAATTTCATTTATAATTTTTCACTTTCAAGATTGCACACCTCCATCCAACAAAATTTCCCATCCCATTGTAGCCCCAAGAGTGAACTGTGTTCATTTTATCAGCATTGTGTATTATTCAAATTGTTATTTTTAATGGTCTCAAACTTATGTGTGATTTCCAATGTATTAACCCATATGCCAGTACAACAATTAAAGTTTGACATTACAAGTATACATTTTCTTCTGTGGGCTAATTTCTGACACCTTGTACATAGCTTATGTGTGATTTCCATGTTATGTTTCATTACTCACAGCGCCCAGGAATTTTACTGCATTTCCTACAGCAATGGTAAATTCCCTTGTATTCAGTCTAGCAATACTTCATTTTTGTCTATTTGTATTCTAGTTCTAAACTTTGTCTTAAGGAAAATTATTCTGTTTATTGACACTGCACATGTGTCTCTAACTTAGGGCCAAGACCAAACCCTGTGAAACAGCACATTCTATTGTCGAACATGACTTATGATCTGCAAGGTGTAGATATTTCTGTGTATTCTGTAAAAATGTGTTGTTAATGTTAACATAGTGTGATCATATAGTGTGATCTATAAAGTCTCTTTTTTCTAAAATCAGTGAATTCTCCAATTGTATAGCTGTTATTTTCCACTGCCTTTGTGATTTCCTCCAAAATATCCATAACTGCTAACGAAGTTGGAGTACAGTTGTGGTCAAAAGCTTACACATATGCTCACCATGGGCATAACTGTCAGGTAATCTTAGGCAAATGGCTGCAGTCCTCACTGTATATATCTAAGGGAGAGGCCAGCCACCGTTCAGAGGAAGCTCATTTCCACTACTTGTCTCTACGATCTCGTACTTTTGATCACTACCCAAAGTGCATCACCATAGGTGAGGGTAGGGACATAGATCAACAAGCAAATCCTATTTAATTTCTTAAGAAATGCTAATGGAGTGGTCTTTACCCAAACTTTTACTTGTCTATTGATATTTGTGGTCAAGATATTCTGCAATGACTCAAAATCTTAGAGTGCATGAGACTATTAGTCAGGCTGTCCTGACTAATAAAGCTGCAGTTCTGGAGATGCTCTGACGCAGTCATCTAGCGTTCACAATTTGGACCTTGTCAAACTCGCTCAAGTCTTTATGCCTGCTCATTTTCCCTACTTCTAGCACTTTGAGGACAAAATGTTCACTAGCTGCCATGACGAAGAGATAATCAATGTTATTCACGTCACCCGATTACTTCCCTTTCCTTGTTTTTCCAACAAATTTAAAAAAAGAACTGTTTACCCTTCTCCATAAATATCTTTGGTAGCGACAGAAGCAGTGACTGCTCCTACAATGGCACCAAGGACACCCGGCATGCCGTGTAGGTTGTGAACCCCACAGGTGTCTTGGATCTTCAGCTTGCTCTCCAGGACAGGCTGATGGAGAGAAAGCAAAGTTAGATAATTATGTGGATGAAACTCACCTGATGACATCATCTAATAATCCTTCTATCCACAGTCCTTTAAAGTAATCATATTTTCAGTAAAAGTGAATTAATTTTCAGTGTAGTTTAATTCTGGCTTTTTATTATTGTCATCACCTCGTTGGGCAGTCGGGTGTGTTTCAGCCAACTTTGATCTATGTGAATGCAATGACTCGAGAATGATTCAATTCAATTTCAATTCAATTTTATTTATATAGCGCCAAATCACAACAAATAGTCGCCTAAAGGCGCTTTGTATTGTGGGTAAAGACCCTACAATAATACAGAGAAAACCCAACAGTAAAAAAGGACCCCCTATGAGCAAGCACTTGGCAACAGTGGGAAAGAAAACTCCCTTTTAACAGGAAGAAACCTCTGGCAGAACCAGGCTCAGGGAGGGGCAGTCATCTGCCGAGTCATCTGATGTCACCTAGGATGTTCAAATTGATGCCATAGATGCATCAACAAAAATCTCAGATGAGTTAGTTCTTACCATAATAATGTCAATCACAGAAAGTGACAGTATTCTCAGTGGTTTATAGTTATTATGAGTTTAGCATTTCTTATTCCTGGTTCTTAATTAGCCATTTGCTTTTGAATTGATATGGTGAAAAATGCCACTAAGACTCATTTGCACCCATTAAGATATAATGAGACTTGGTAATTATGTGTTCTAGAACTTGTACTTCTAGGGATCTGTGCCACCTTAAGATTCTACTGCCAGGAGTTTGGGGGTAGAACTGGTGGCTGAGCAGGTTTTTTAATCAGCTAAAATCACTAATAGGCATCTACATACAGTACTAGTCAAAGTTTGGACACACTCCAAACTTTTAACTAGTACTGTATTTGAAATCTAGCAAAAAATATTTAACATCCTGTTTTTGTCCCTTTCCCCACAGCTCTTCCTCCCATGAGTACAAACTCTTCACTGACTGATGTATTAAACATGAAATACATAATCATCCTTACCGAGAGGTACTTGAAGCCCAAAACAGAAATGATGCCGGCCACGAAACCAACAATCATGGAGCCGAATGGTGTCAGCATCATTTCACCAGCTGTTCCTGCTGCAACTCCACCAGCCAGGGCAGCGTTTTGGATGTGAACCTAAAATGGTGACAGAAGGATTTATACTATTGAATAATAATAATGCAACTGTAAAGCACAGCAAATCCGGCACTCACTCCAATATATTTATAGAAGATATACATTTCTGACTTTCTGTAAGGCTGTCACCTGTGAAGTGGTCCAGGTGTAAAATTTCCTCACTACAAAATATTCCACACTCAGACTGTTAGTGGTGTTATAACAAAGTGGAAGCAGATTGGGAACGACAGCAGCACAGCCACGAAGTGGTAGTAGCAAACAGTGTTGGTAAAATCCGACAGCGGGCTCAGTGGGATGCTGAGGTGCATCGTGCACAGAGGACACCAACTTTCTGCAGTGCTCAATCGCTACAGACCTCACGTGGCCTTCAGATTAGCTCAAGAACAGTGCGTAGAGGGCTTCAAGGGCTGGGTTTCCATGGCCGAGCAGCTGCATCCAAGCTTTACATCACCAAGCGCAATGCAAAGCATCAGATGCAGTGGTGTAAAGCACGCCGCCACTGGACTCCACAGAAGTGGGGACAGGTTCTCTGGAGTGACAAATCAGCGCTTCTCCGTCTGGCAATCCGATGGACGAGTCTGGTTTTGATGGTTGGCAGGAGACCTGTACTTGTCTGAGTGCACTGTGCCAAGTGTAAAGTTTGGTGGAGGAGGTATTACGGTGCGGGGTTGTTTTGGGCTCAGCCCCTTAGCTCCAGCGAAAGGAACTCTTAATGCTTCAGCATATGAAGAAAATTTCAATAATTTCATCCTCCCAACTTTCTGGAAACGGTATGGGGGTAGCTCCTTCCTGTTCCAACATGCCTGCGCACCAGTGCACAAAGCAAGGTCATAAACACATCAATGAGCGAGTTTGGTGTGGAAGAACTTGACTGGCCTGCGCCTCAACCTGACAGAAAACCTTTGGGATGGATTGCGAGAGAGACTGCGAGCCGGGCCTTCTCATCCAAGATCAGTGTCTGACCTCACAAATGCACTTCTGGAAGAATGGCCAAGAAATCCCACAAACACACTCCTAAACCTGTGGAAAGCCTTCCCTGAAGTGTTGAAGGTGTTACAGCTGCAAAGGGTGGTTCGAGATCATATTAAATCCTATGGATTAGGAATGGAATGTCATTCGAGTTCATATGCATGTGAAGGTAGAGGAGTTAATACTTTTGTTAATACACTGCTCAAAAAAATAAAGGGAACACTCAATTAACCCATCCTAGATCTGAATGAATGAAATTTTCTCATTGAATACT
>JAMQGT020009789.1:0-17244 GCA_024447675.2 Pterophyllum scalare | reverse complement strand
TGGTTCCACCGAAGAGGGGCCTGAAAGCTGAAGGCTCTGCCTCCCATTCTACTCTGAAGTATCCTAGGAACCACAAGTAAGCCAGCAGTCTGAGAAAAAAGTGCTCTATTGGGGTGATACGGTACTATGAGGTCTTTGAGGCCTGTGGTTTGTGACACTGGCCCCAGGTGACCATAAACAGCTACAACATGTAGACAGCAGTATGAAAAGCATGTTGGAGCCGTGTGCAGCTTGCAACAGTGAGGGCCATGCCTGCCATGGTTACAGCAGCAGGCTTTCAGATAGGGGAGCATTTTTTTGAAGTCCGGTGGACAGCTGCAGTGATCAGGAGCTGAGTGACAGGTTTGAATGTCAGATATTTGAACTGCTGAAAAGCTGTCACCAGGCATGCAGTCTGTGTTGGACCAAAAACCAGCAGCTGGTCAGCTCGGATCAATACTGATGTTGGTTTCTGTTGGTTTGACAGATGTATTTTTAAAAAAGGCATTTCATTCTTTCTCTCAGACGGCCTCTCCACTTTCTCTGATGCCTCTGAGGCTGCCTGAGTCAGAATCATCATTTATTTATTTTCTAGTCCACGTCTTCACTGACCCTAAAACTCTATTGACTTTCTTATGTCGGTGTCAGTGACAGTGCCTTTTCTTTTACCTTAGTCCTCAAATCACATTTAGCAGCTGCAAACAAAGCCTGTTTGACTGGCAACAGGCAACTGGCAACTTGCTGGACTAAACCAAACAAGCATTCTGAGCAGTGCAAATGTGTCTGAAGAGGACAATTTACTGTTGTGAAAGAGGACACACTCAGACAACAGCTGGCCAGCCTCTGTGTCCACAGGATGACTCATGACTCACCAATATTGCGGTTATATCAGCGGGGCAGCAAAGTCAAGGAAATTACCTCCTTCACATGCTGAGAGTGTTGGAGGCATTCTGGGCTGCAATTACAGCCTCATGACAAAAGCCTTTCTTAAAAAGATAACTTGTGGATCTTCTTGCAGTAGTTGCTGTGGTAACTGATGTTTTGGTGGGTGGGGACTTGTACAGCTGATAAGACCATATCAATGGGTTAGAGAGCCCTGTGACACCCGCTGGAAAGACACAGGACAGCGTCAGGCGATATTTATAGTCCTGGATGGTCAGTGAATGAAGCCGCTGTGAGGACATGGAAGCCTGGTGCTCAGAACCTCAAGCCCACCATCATGCTGCAGACAGCAGCAGGTGTGCTCATCCTGTTGTACTTTAATGGTGACAGTTTATTGCACCTGTAGGTCTCCATCTGAAATCAGACCAATGAAGGTATTATATACCGCTCATATTCAGAACCAGACACTTTTGTTTCCTCCAGTATCTACTCCTGGCACACGACACAGCAACGAGTTAAAAATGATTGTTCACATTGGAGAAATGGTTTTCTGGGCTTTCTCATTATTCTGCAGTTTGTGGCGATGCACAGCGGGACGGAGTCAGCAGCGAGGTTAAAGCTGTAACCTCCTGTTTCACAGTAACTGAGGTAAGGCCAAACCAGGCGGAGCATCTCCTTCAGCACAGATTTGAAAGTGATTAAAATGTCAGCGTCCAGTGACTTCGAGATAAAGTGTAAAGCTGCTTCTGAGTAACTGCAGGGAACTGCGACGTGATGGAGACGCTGCCTTTGTGCTGACTTTCATGAATCTGTCTGACTCCCAATGAAAGCAGCAGTCATCGTTGTTTTTATGTGATAACAGTTGCTCAGTGTGATTATCACCCATAATAACCTAAGAGAAATTTGAATGAGTATAATACATAGAATTATATGTCATTTACATGTAATTTTGTATAATTTTCCATTCTAGTAAGTCTCTAATCTTATTGTGAATAATGAGCTCTGGACAGATGAATCATGTGTGATAGTTGACATTTTAGGCACTGACCCCCCTTTACCTTAACTCCAGCATCGTCTTTACAGCTCCAGTTATTAATGTGATGTCATAGCAGGCATCCTGGGGAAAAAAGTTTGGAAAATGCACAGATGTAGCTCCTCCCACAGTGGGAGAAACAGTGGAAAAACCCACGATGTAGCTGTAGTCAAACTTTCATGCAGGAGTCTGAGGTTTGAGTCCTGTCTGAAACCAGGAATCAGGGCTCCGTTGTTTCCTTTAGAAGCAGTTAACTTAAAAAAAATCCTTCCATCCATTTTCTTCTGCTCATCCAGTTTGAGGGTGGGGCTATGGGTGGTGGTGGAGGGGGTGGTATTACAGCTGCCATGGGGCGAGAGGGCTAACATATAAAGACAAACACCTGTTCTGACTCATATTCACACCTACGGCCACCCCACGCATGTCTTTGGACTGAGGGGGGGGGGACCCACACAGACGCGGGGAGGACATGCAAACTCCACACAGCACAGTCCCAGACCGGATTCGAACGCAGGACCTTCTTGCTGCGTGGCGATGGTGCTAACTGCCAGGCGTGTGGTCGCTGCAGTTGGTTCTGATCTGAAAGGATGTTAAACTTCATCAGCAGAAAGCTCTGAAGGCAAACCTCTGTCGTGTGTGGTTGTTTCACAGCCTCGCAGCAGAGAAGCTATCCATTCATGCAGAAAGCTCGCAGCACCTGCGCTGCTGCAGATGTTCCGGTTTCGAGCCGTTCTGCTGCCTGAAGGACTGAGCGCTGAATTGTGCATCGTAACAACGTGACTGAAGAAAAGGTGGAGCCATCTGTGCAGAGGAGGAGCATCTTTGTTTTTTAACGACTGTATGATGTTAGAAAGTATTCAAATGTTTTAGTCTGAGTTTAAATTTAAGTTGGTGTCAGTTACGAGTCTTTTCTTGTAAATTTATCACTTTTCTGAGAAATTTTTTTTAAACTTTAATTGTGAAAATTCTTGGAAGTTTGTCACAGCAGGTCTCTTATAATGCGTCATGTTAATGAGCCTGCTTTAAAAATTCATAACTGCAGCTCTACTGAATTTCATGTGGCAGGAAAGAAGCTGCAGTCCCATCATCAATAAACACCAGTGAGCTGTTTCCACCAGCAGCCATACATGCCCACGCCATCACCCTGCCTCCACATGGATCTGTCCAAATAATAATATATATATAGCACTTTTCACAGCACTCTACAACTCTGTGCTCCATTCATTCACACCTCAATCATACTTGGTGGTGGTAAACTACTAATGTAGCCACAGCTGCCCTGGGGCAGTCTGACAGAAGCCCTCACACTCAGGCAATGTGGGTTAGGTGTCTTGGGGGACACGATGACAGCACACACTCAGACGGGGACTCGAGCCCGCAACCCTCCGGTTGCGAGGTGAGCACCTACCCACTGCGCCACTGCCACCCACAAACTGTGTAGGCTCTTTGAGATGTTCTCTGGTAAAGACCAATCTGGGCTTCTTGTTCTTGAGTGTAACTTGTGGTTTGCAGCTTGTTGGACTTCATTTTTAAAGTTCCAGTGAAAAGCCACGAAATGCAAGTTTAACACTTGTAATCAACTCCAGATGTTTTTAACCTGCTTAATTTGTCATGGAATAATGAGGGCACAGGTCTTGGTTGATTTAAATCCTCTGTGGTGGTGCACTGAGGCAAAAGTAAAGAGGTTTTATACCTGTCTAAAAACAAATGGACCAAGCTGTACCGGATAGCAGAATGTAGAAGAACTGAGAAGAAGCACTGCCGGTGGGCATGATCGTTACTGTAGGTACAGTGCTGTGCTGTGAGCTGCATGAAGTGGAACATGCTTGAGACTGCACACAATCATCAGTCAGAACCAGAAGGTCAACTGAAATGACCAGTTTGCCTCTGACTGTGGTATAACTGGACCGAGGAAGAGTGGGATCATTGTGTGAGACACATGCTGACACTCGGTGAGTGAGTTAGCATCTCTGATGTTTGGCAACAGATGGAAACTCCAGGATCAGCTCATCCTTGTTCTCAGCATGGTGGTTCAGTTGTTTCACCTCTGTTAGTTGTGTATGTGCGCACACAGCCGTGGAGATGTTTCACTGCTGCAGAGTCCTGAAAGCGTGAGCGTGGCCTTAGCAAAGCTGGCTCTGAGCCTTTCACAGTGGAGATGGAAGTGCAAACCAGAACACAGAATGCATAATGAAAAAGTCCTTTTTCCTCCTTTATCGTGAATTTGTCCAGTTCTGCAGCAGTTGGTCAGCAACAGGAAATAAGTCTCGTGTTGGTGTCACACTGTAATTCACTGAGACCCTCTGCGGGGCGTTTCTACGCTTCCCCTCAGTGTGCCACAGCACTGCAGAGGAACTGCTCTGAAAGGCAAAACAGTCTAAAACTGGTCTTATCAGCAGCAGCTTCCTGACGTGAGTCACCGTGGAGCTCCGAGTGTCACTTCTGTGAACAGATAAAGGTGAGGGAGAGATGAAAAAAGCAGAAGTTAAATCATTTATTGTTGATTTTGACCTGCAGCTATTCTGTGTGTCGAGGCTGCATTCATCTTTGGTTAGCTTGGAGAAGACATTTATCCATAGATCCTTCTCAGACTCAGGTGAAACTTTCATATTCTGCTCTGTGGCAAAGTGAAAAATGACTCTGGCAGAAAGTCTCTGAGAATCTCCTTTAGCTGCATTCAACTTTTCTGCAGCTGACCCATGATGACAGCCCGGATAAAAGCCAGACTTTAGAAAAGTGTCTGTCCTGCTGTGATGATGTGATGAATTACAGGTTGAGGACTCCAAAAGGCAAGCAGAAAGGCACAAAAATGAACTTCTTCTTTAGGCTGATGTCCACCAACACAAACAAGGAAGAAACCAGAATTTCAGTGAATAACCAGGAAACACATGAAGGTGGATAAACAGATGCTCTGACAAACGACATGGGCAGACAGGACTATTTATACACTGACAGGAGGGAAACTAGACACAACTGAACACAATCAAGAAAGTCAACAAATAGGAAGCAAAAATCAAGACAGAACAGGTAATAAGAGAATTAAAGAGACAGGAAAACTAGCACAGACATATTATAGGAAGGCTGGAATAATAACTATCAGAAGATGAAAGCTAGAAGGTGATCACAGAGCTGAAAGGCATTACCCAAATAATAAAAGGCTCAAGAAACACACAGAAACATTACTGTGCACTCTGCGATCTCACCTCCAACAGCATACTCGCCATAAAGCTCTGTTTCAAAGTGACGTGATCTTCATGTGAAGGATCATCTGTGGAGATGGTCCCAGTGACGAGTGCTGGGTGGGAAAAACTTCGGCACAAAGAGTCTGGACTGTGGTGTGTGCGTCAGTGTGTCGGGTGTATCAGTGTGTGTGTGTGTGTGTGTGTGTGTGTGTGTATCAGTGTGTCAGGTTTTACATTCTCCGTCCACACCAACCCTCTGCAGCTTCCTGATTAGCTCATGGAGGTTTCTGACAGTTAAGCTGAAGGAAGCTGCTTCAACACACCGGAGAGATTCAAATGGGCACCGGGATACCGGTGTCCCAAATCCAATGTTTTTGCACTTATGCGACCTGTATCTGACCTTTTCAAATGCGACCTGTGTCCGACCTGCACGCCATCGATACTCGACAAACGTCAGTATTCTGCATCCTGCTACACGGAGGCGGGGAGAAAAACAAACTTACTTCTGCAAACACTGAGCACGCTCGCTACGTGTGGCGTCATTGCGTCCTCTGCTGCAGATTGAGCATTAAGGCCTGCAGTGTGAACGTAGCCTAAGTCTCAGGGTACGGGATAAAATGCTGCGCCTGGTCACCCAAATTGAAATAGATTAATAGTTGACTGTCAAAGAAAGGGAAATTTGTGCCCATGTGAACAAATTGATGTCCAGCAGTTTCCTGATCTGCCCTGAGAGCAGGCTCTCCCCACTGAGAAGATCCCTCTCTCACTTCTTCTCACACTGAAATCCTGGTTTGTGTCCGGGTTACATCTGTTCCCATTCACGCTCTCACCTGCTGCCGACACCAACAGCTGCTGAATTTCCCCACATTTTCCATTTTTGCCACCATAAGAACATCTGCATCATCACACCAACCGCTACTTACAATTTACATGTTTTTCCCTCCAACATTTTCAGCCAGGACAAAGCTTTAAACCTGGAGCTCATGTGTGACATAAATAATAAATAAATGATTACATTAATAAAACATAATGTGAGCTACAGTAATATGATGTAAGATTTATGGGCAAGGAGTGTCTGTATGAGTGTGAGGTCTATGAATGAATCATTGTGCAGACCTTTCTGCAGCTGGAAGATAGAGAGCAGGTTTGAATCCTGAGCACCAAACTGTGGCCGGGAGTCACCGCACGAGTCTGTGACATCCGGCTCAGTGACAGCAGCAGGAGGACAAATAAATATATATATATATATAGTAAGGAGGCTGAGAAACATTACAGTCCTGCTGACCCCAGAGCAGCTTGGCAAAGAATAAAAACAGCACTCTCGTAAGACAAAGCAGCTTATTTCTGTGAACACTGCTGACCTGCCAAATGTTTTTAATTCTTTCTCCTTTTGAAAGACTGAACTTTTAAAGTAATGATTCCAGACTGAGGGAGCCTCTCACGTCTCACTGATACTGTAACATCATGAGGACGAGATGCAGCCTTATTGAAGAGGCTGCTGGCCCTGATGCCACACTGACCTGCACACTGAGGTTTACACTGAGGTGTGCAGAGGGCAGCAGCAAGCTCAGTATATAGACCACATCAACCAGAACACCTGCTCCATAGTCCAAAACAGCCAGCAGACCCAAATGAGCATTATGTTCTTGAGTTCATGGAAGACTAAGCAAGTCCTTTCAAGTTGAGTCAACACTAAGAGCTCAATGAAATTGTGCTCCCAAATTTCTTTCATTGGACTTCATACTGTGAGACTAGTGGACAAGGGCACTCTCACTGGGAGTGATCAATGCAGAGCTTCCACAGTTTCCCTGAGATAACCTAAAGAGATCAGCAGATCCCTTTATCCTCTGCATGGCAGGGAAAAGAGACCTGGTGCTGGATCATTTGGCCAAGTCGAATAATGTCGAGAGAAAATAAAATAAGACCTAAATTTGAACCTTGGGGTACACCACAGACTTCAGCAGAGTCTTTATCTATGATGAAGAAACAATTAAGCCAACCAAACAAAGTTTTTTATTAAAATAGCACAATCGACCCCCAAAAAGAAGAACCACACAGAACGTGGTGTAAAACTAAAACTGGGACTTCTTCCAGTTCTACATGTGTCCCAGTGAACGTCTTCTTGGCTAAAGTCAACAGTCTGACCTGCAGAACTTTATTAAAGCTAACCTCATCCTCATCCAGCTACTGTGCACGAACAGATGTGGTGGGTCACTGGCATCTGTTGCTGTGTCCCTGTCAGCTGAATGACTGATCTGCTTGGTCTAATGAGGAGTTTCAAACGCAGCTCCATGATTACACAAAAAGAATAATTGTAATTAGTGTGATAAAGTACTATTGCTTCCTCTCATCTGATGGCTGATGTGGTTTCTCATTAGGTAACAAAGAGTCTGGAGCCACGACTGCCGTGAAGAGAAAATGATGTGGCTATTAAATGATTTATGTTTGGATCCAGTCCAAAAGCTGTGATCACTGTGACCAGTGGTCAGTGTTATGATGGTTTTCAGCCTGTTATTGGTGTAGATATGCACAGTGGCAGGATCTTGATGTCTGATTTAAAATTCTGTTTTCAAAGATATAGTTTTTAAATTTTTGTGGGTTCTGCTGAACAACACGAAGCTGTTTGAAGGCTGTTGAGTCCTTCAGTCCTTCAGCTCCACTGTTTGAGCTTCTCCTCACGACTGCAGGTTGGACTAAATTGTTTGGACAGGGAAGCAATGCACCATGGGAGGTGTACCCTTCAGAACTGCTGCAAGGTGTTTCACCTGTGTTTGTATGAGACTAATGAAGAGCAATGGGGGGGGGGAGCATTTTTCTGCATTGTTTGCTTAAAGAGAGTGAAGCCTTTCCCAGCACAGTGCACAGGGAGTGTCAGTCATCATGTCTGCAGTAGGTCTGTTCCACCTGTTTTTGAGGATTTTCAAATGGATGTAAGAAGAAATCTGCTAAGATGTTTTTGCTGATGTGGAAAGGCTGTAATATAAATAAATAATCAATAAAACAAACAAGCAACAAAGTGCATAAAAAAATCAAAATCACAAGATTTGTGTGGAGCGATGACAGACTTCCATCATGTCTACATGAAGCAGATCACATCAATGTGTACATGTCTGAGGGGTGTAAACATGCAGACAGTAGGTCAAATTCGATTATTTGTACTCTGATGAGGCTTCATTTCATTGTTTGGATACGCTGCCTCTCAGTGTATTATGCTGATTTGTGCAGAGGAGTCGAATGCATCACTCACAGACATGGAAACAATGCTGAAACTATTCACTTTTACAAACAAGTAAAAATGCCAGTGGATGAGCTTCAGTTGGAGGGTGGCAGGAATCAGAAGGGGCAGGCAAAAGTCAAGAAACAGGGAAGCAAAAGCTGGGATGTGGTCAGAGAGGAAAGGCTGGAGCATTTTTATTGGGATAATGCTGTCAGACGTCAGAGACCAATAAAAATGCCTGCAGATGTCTCACACTCTGCTTAGTAATTTCACTAACCATAACTCCGTCTTTCCCCAAATTAGCAGCTACACAGTACGCACACACAGTTTACCACTGAAATTCTCTTTAAAACATTCACGTGTGAATGTTTCAGCTGTTGTAGGCGACTGCTGTTTTTCCCTTTGTGCGTGCACAGAGGCTGAACCACAGTACCTCCGTGGAGTCCTGTGACAACGAAGCACATCCTTGCTGCTTTCATCGGTGTTCTGCCTCAGCTCAGTTCTACTCATATACATCACGTTACACTAATTCATACAATTTGCTAATGACAAACTTAAACACTCACATCACCGATACGTCAGTGTGTTAGGAGCTCGGTTTCAATGAATCAGTTCACGGTAGTTTATTGCTTCTGCTGCATTATGGGTAACCAGCATGACTGGAGACACTGAGCAGGTGGGCCTGTGCAGGTCAGAGTTGGGGAAGTACCCCTCGTGTCTCTTTGGAACTACAAAGAGGTCATAGGTCAGCTTGTGCAGCGAGCCTTAAAGCATGACCCTACTTGAAAATTGCAAAACAAATAGAAATGTGCTGAGGACTGTGTGGTCGTGGTGTGTGGTGAATTCACTGATCCACCCAGAGAAAATCTTTAGCTTTGCCTCTACATCTAAGATTGTTTATATTTGCACTGCATATATACTATATATAACTATGTGTGTATGGTTATACTTATGCACAGCTTGTGTGACTTCAGCTGAAGTCCCCCCATGTCAAAGTTGGAAGCACTACAGCAGAAAGCCTCCTCTCTCACAAAGAACATGGCAGCACAGTTTAGGTTTGCAAAGCTGCATCTGAACAAACCAAACAAGACTTCTGGAACAATGACCTTTGGACAGCTGAGACCAGAGTGCAGATGTTTGTCCACATGTGGAGGAAACCAAACTCAGCACATCAGCACTAACACCTCAGAGCAGCTGTCAGCACGGTGGAGGAGGGCGGAGGAGCTGGGCTCCCTGCAGTCACTGAGTGGAGCGTGAACTCCTCTGTAGACCAAAGTATTCTAGAGTCACATGTGAGGTCGTCTGTCCCACAGCTGAAGCTGGGACCAAACCGGGTCACCAACAGGACGATGATCCAAGCACAGCAGCGAGAATGAAGGTGCTGCCACGGCCCAGTCGGAGTCCAGACCTCAGCCTTCAGAGAGCTGTGCATGTATGAATGCTGCAAACCTCAGTGAGCTGAAGCTACGCTGAGAAGGAGGAAGGACCAAACTCCTCCACAGTCACACGACAGACTGATGAAGCCACACAGGAAGTGATTACTAAGTTATTGATGCTAAAAATGATCCTACAAATTACTGAATTGTTTTTCACAGTCTGTGGGTTTAATTTGGAGTACAGCACAAGAGCTTAGTGAGGGAAATCACCTGAGAGGAACAGATGGAGGAACAGTTTTGCCTGCTCTTAAAATTTTATGTAAGTGTAACTGAATTTGTTGGTTGTTGCCTGATTGCACGTGAAGTGTTTTATTGTGAAGTTTTTGCTTTGTTTCTTCTGTAAATGATGTTTCCTCCTGTCCCCTGTAGGTATAAGGCCATAGTGAACCCGATGGACATCCAGACGTCCAGCGCTGTCTTCTGGACGTGTCTGAAAGCTGTTTCCATCTGGCTGCTGTCCGTCCTGCTGGCTATTCCTGAGGCTATTTTCTCCCAAGTCGTCTCCATGCAGGTAAAATAAAATAAAGAAAGTTGATCAAATCCTGCAAACAGCACTTTTACCTGCAGACAAGAAAACAAGTCTCAGAAAATTGTGCCCTCATGTGCACAGCATCTTAAGAGAACCCTGTCATTCAAGTGTAAAATGATGCAGAAGAAAGTGGCAAACATTCCACTTTACAGTCCATTTTAGCCTCTTTCCCCGACCGTGTCTTCACACTCTCCCCTTCACCTCTGTGGCCACAGGCTGCTCATCGATCTGCTGCATTTTCAAGCTGAGCAGAGGGATGATGAGAGCCGACGAAACACACAAGATGTGTTACAGCCATCTTACACAGTGCGACATGAACTTGTAGAATTGATGTTTCTGCACATTTTAAAGCCTCATAGAACATTAACAAGCTGCATTATCTTTGCCATAGAAAGCATTCGCTTTGTGTTCCTGCTGCGTCGATGCTGATGGAAATCCAATTCGATAAACAAACAAACACACTAATACTAATCCAAAGTAAACCTGTAAGAGGCGGAGACACTGAGCACCTTTCACGGCATTCAGTGTGTTCAGTCTGCAGTGAGAGGATCAATCAAAGCTGACCGAGGCCTCAGCCGTCACTCCGCCACGTACTGCTGACCTTCTCTCCGTTCAGAGGGACTCGGTGCTCTTCATCACTTTGCAGCTGAATCACTTACAGCAGTTTGTGTGTGTGCAGCGTCGCCTCTGCGGGCTTCTCCCGACTACTCTGACAATTCTTTCAGTCAGATTTATGAATGATGAGTTTGTGCTTTTCATTCTGCTTTTTCCTTTGTGGTCTTCACTCATGTCTGTCCCACATTTCTCCTCCTCCTGGACTCTTCTGTTCCTCTTTTCTTTTTGGTTTTCATTTGTCTCCTTCCTGCTTGCTTCATTCTCTGTTTATCTATTTTTTTCTTCCTCTTCCCTCATCTTCACATTTTTCTTTATAATCTCTCTTTCTTTCATCTCTTTCTTTCCTTCCCTCATCTTCAAACTGATTTCATCTCCTTCTTTCCTTTCTTTGTCTTCTACAACAACCTTTAAAGAAAAAAATTGTTCATTATCTCCTTTCCTTTCCTTTCCTCTCCATCTCCTCCTTGTTCTCTCTCCTTATTTCCTCTCAGGGTCACAGGGACAACACCAGTGTCACCTTTGTGAATTGCGTGCCCTACCCGTTGTCCAATCAGATGCACCCTAAGATCCACTCAGTGATGATCTTCCTGGTTTACTTCCTCATCCCTCTTGCCATCATCTCGGTGTACTACTACCACATCGCCCGAACGCTCATCAAGAGCGCCCACGACATGCCGGGGGAAGTCAGCGAGCACACCAAGAGACAGGTGAGATGATGAATGGACGAGTGAACCAGTGTCGAGTGTGTCATTGAAAGAATTTCTCTGGACAGGAAAGAAAACATCAAACCTGTGATGTCCAGCAGGAGCAAAATAAATTCATAGCGCCTGTGATTTCTAAATCTTGGGGAAGATCAGGCATCTGAAGTTCAGTTAATGCGGGGTCAACTCAGACATGATGCTTTTTGCACCCACACCTCCCACTCCACAGCTTCAGAGGCCTCCATACACAGCTCGGTCATGAGGGAGTCTCAGTGGACGACTGTGTCAGCCGGAGTGAGTAATCACTTTACACAAGCTTGATCTTCACAGATGGAGGAGAGGTCAGAGGGAGGGGGAGCTGAATTATTAACGTCCCACCAGCAGCAGGTCAGATCAGGTGTACCTGCTCAGTGATGGCAAAGCTGGGAGGCCCTGCTGTCTCTGCAGAGGGCTTCATGACCATAATCACTGCTGATGGAAAGTTCATTGCACTAATACAGTCAAAGTCTGGTCATACTCACCAATCCGAGTTTCTCTTTTTCACACAAGTAAGTTTTTACTTCCTATTTTCCCATTTTTGTTGAGCCGTCAGTCAGAGCTGACACTTCCTGGAGCTTTTCCACATTAAAAGCCTGATGAGAAAGGGCCTGGTTGTGGCAGTCTGCTGGAAGCCTTTTATTTTCAGTCTGTGCAGAGTTCAGTGAGTCTGTATTTGGGGCACTTGGTGGCAGTGAGACATGAGCGGACCTGTTTGCATTAACAGTAGCAGGCTTCTCCTGCTTGTTACAGCTTTGGCTGGGTGAAAACATCCAGATGTGGACTTTTTCTGAGATATGGACCTGGTTCAGAGATCTGAAATCTGACTGCCACATAAACATATACATGTGTGGACCTTCAGCATCACTCAGACCTGTTTCACAGAGTTTGCATTGCTATCATCAGAGGTGACACATGCAAACATGTTTCCTTTCTTTTCCAGTGATCTTTTTGGATTTTGCCTTAAAGGCCACGTGCAAAAACTCAAGATGCTTCCAGAAGGGAGCGGAGATACGGCTCACACTTCTTACAGTTGATTTGGAAATCAGGTTGTACTAATCATGTTTAACTTCAGATGGACTTGTTTAAGCTCTGGACTTGAACTGAGCTCGTTACAGATGAACCTGAGACCTGCCATTGAATTGCCTCAGACTCTATGTGAGATCCCACTGAGTTAATGACTTTGTCTCTGGGGGGAATTGAGAAGGTGTTTTGCAGCTTTGGTGCAGCCCGCTGACATCCAGCAGTCATACTATAAATGCAGATGAATCTAAAAACATCCAGCCAACACCAAGTGATAGTCAGTGATTCTGAGTTTGCACTAGAAAAGAGGAATGAAAGTCAGTAGAAACAAGACAGAATCCATGTGTTACGTTCCCCTAAAGTGTCTAGGGGGTTTGGGGAAGTAACAAAAAGTGACCGGGTCTACAAAAGGAGACATGAAAGCAAAACTGGTAAAATAAAGGATTTTTATCAAAGGTTATAAAAAAAGAGACGGACAAGCCGCTATCACCTTTAAACAAAGGAAAAACAAGGAATTACTTAACGAACGTAATCAACCTAAAGTAAGAGGCCTCATGCACACAAGAACAAAACACCACCCTCCTCTCCACTGAGCAGGAGTACGCTGCTGCAGCAACACACACAGGTCACAAGTGGTGAAACGAAGAGTCTCTGACAAACACTGGGGCTGATCTCTCCTCTCTCTGGCCTTAAGTACCCCAGCTCGATTGCTGGGTTTAGTCAGGTGTTCCAAAAGGGGTGTGACCCAAGGCTGGAGCGAGCAAGCCACACCCAGGAAGCCACAGCAGGCCCGACTAGGGCCGTAACACATGTGTGTGTGAATGAGAGGGAGGCGGAGACGGTGAGGGTCAGCCTTTGTCCCTAGATACAAACTAACCTTCAAGCATGATTGGTCAACTCAGAGAACAGAAAACTCAGTTTGACCAAAAATCTCTCACACCGATTCTCCACTTTTGATTCGTGCTGATAAAACAGAAGTCATCCTGTGTGAGATGATCCAGGCTGGTCCCACCGCCGTGACAGCCCTGAAGAAGAGTTTAACTGAATGCACCATCTCCCCAAAAACTAATGAATACCGAAAGGAAAGTTCAGCTGCAGCTGAACTCGGGGTTAATGCAGTCCTGACTCAGCTCCTCAGACAAGAGGACGACAGTCGAAGCTTCTCCCTGTAACATGAAAAATCTGTTTCAGTTTCTGACTGAAAGAAATGAAAAGCTTGTTAAAATGTTCCTGAGTCTGCGGTCGAGGAAAAAACAGGGAAGATGAAATATAAACTATGACCTGATGCTTTACTGTATGTTTGGCTCGTCACTGACCATTAATCTTAATACAGTTTCCATCCAAATGTAACTAAAAGTATGAAAGACATTCCAGTCAATCTGCAAAATAAATATAAAGTAATGTTTCCATCCTTATCAGCTGGCAGCAGAGCAGGAGCTCTCCTGTGGGAGTTAATCCCTGCAGAGTGGAAGCTCTTCCAGAAGCACTCGGATGCACACAGTGACATCATCTCTCGGACTGCTGATCACATCATTCTGCTTCCTGTTTGTTAAAGAACTGACCTCAAAGTCCTGCTGTTAGTTTGTGAAGCATTAAATAGTTTAAGACTGGTCAGCTGTTAAATCAGGAATTGAGTTCTGTCTGGTAGCTGCTGCATTACATCACACTTTGATACTGTGCTGTAACACGTCAGCCATAAAGGACCTTTTTCCACTTTAAGGCCACCCTCATCAGGTTTTTACCTGCACTAAGTTAAGAATTGAATGGGCTTAAATGTTAACCTTACACACACCACAGTGAAATTCAGAGGTCGACTGAAAATGCAAAAAAAAAAAAATTGTAATAAAATCAATTAAAGAATTTATGCTAAAATTGTTGTGATATGATACCCAGCTTAACCAACGCACCATCAGCTGACCCAGTGCAGACTGGTTCATATTTTAAGTTCTGGTGGCTCTTTTTGGTTTCCATGATCGATCTGCTTCCCTCAATCTTGTATTGAAATTTTAAATTCTGCCAATCAGCTCGCTCAGGCTTTCTACCCAGCAGCTGGCACAGCGGTCTGGTTGCTGTGGTGGTGGGCACTGATGTGATTTAGCTGCTTCCACAGAGAGGATCTTGTCTTATGGTTGGACTCCAGCTCCACCCTCTTGGACTGCAGCTGCTGCTGATGGTCCTGGTTCTGCTCTGGAGTGTTGGTCTAAACTGGAGCTGCAGCAGATGGAGACGAGCTAAGCACGAGTCTGTGAGGCTGCAGAGCAGAACAAGGTCTGCTAGCTGCAGTTGGTGGAGTTTGAGTTCACCACCAGCATGAGAGCATCACCTCAGAATCAGTTAATGATAGTTGTTATTTTTTTAGGAGAGACTTATATAAGATATTATTTAATAATTCATTGATGAAAGCCTGCCACACACGGAGCCAGCACACATCTCCCCACCACCACAAAGAGACTTTAAGTCTGTGGAAACACTGTTTAAGGGTGTGTTGGTCTATTTGACATTTATGATGTCCACTATTGTCAAGGGTATTCTGGCTGTAATGTAGAGGTAATGCAGGGGTGCAGCATCATCAGCACTGCAATAAATGGGGGGAAGCCGTTGCTCACCCTGCTCGTATCTACACATCTATGGGGGCGGGAAGACAATTGCTCCATTAACTGCAGACACATCAGTTCCAAACCCGCCTGCTGTCTTATCAGAGAGCAGAACTAATTCATTCTGTTCACTAAGATAAGAAATGCACCAGAGGGCATGTGCACACACACACACACACACACACACACACACACACACACACACACACTCCACAGCAGAAAACTGGATTTAAAAACCACATCATCGATCAGAAATTTGTGTTTTGATGTTTCATTTGGACGACTTTTTAAAAACAAGACTAAAAAACAAAACAAAAAATAAATGAAACAAAAATTTAAAACACAATGAAACACTTTATTAATGTGTGTGTGTGTGTGTGTGTGTGTGTGTGTGAGAGAGAGATGTCATTCACTTTAAACTGCTTTAGAGAAATCCCCCACAGAGTGATGCTGTTAACGTTGATGAGATGAATTACTTCAGACATATGACAATAAATAAATTCCCACTTCCTGCAGATTAATGCAGCCCAGCTCTTCCTCTCTGAGCCTGACAGCTCAAACCAACGCCTCACAATTGTATCTAGTGACAGAAAATTTAAAGCTTCAGCAGAACTCATAGATTCCAGTCAGGAAAACTGAAGTGAAAGGAAGAAGATTATTTCTATGGGATTTTCTGTGTGGCTCTGCTCTGGGGCCTCCCCACAGGCTTCAGTGACACCAGATCTAAGGTGGAGGTGGGTTTCAAAGCTGCTTGCAGCTGTGCTCTGTGGGCAGGCTAAAGCTAATTTCTTGGCCTGCCTTGATTAATGCTGTGCCTGATGAAACATTGTTCCCGTGTAATGTAAAGGAACCCAGGAACCAAATGTTTAGAAAGCTCCTCATTGATCCGAACATCTGTAGCTGGCTGTTTGGAAGCAAACTGGATCCCTTTCATCAGCCATGAATGCTGACTGACTGATGGATGAGAGCTCGTCAGCCACCACAATGATGCTGCCTGCAGATCTGAGTAGTCCTGGAAGTGCACAATCCTGCTACTTTCAATTAATTTAAGAAACAATCATTCAGGACCCTTAAATTAAAATGTTACCAAGCTATCTCAGCTGATTAAATTACATCCATGACCATATGTTTTATGGAATAATGATTTGTATTCATGGCTCTGGTTGTGTATAGCATACCTAAACTGTCTCCTTAATGGCAGGTTTTGGTACAACTCTGCCAGATTTTTATGCCATAATTAGCTGGTTTAGATGAAACTGCATCTGCCTCTGAAAGCTACCAACTGTTCATCCACACAGAGACATAAGATTTGGATATCTGGGCTACAAGCATTGTCCCACTGTCCCTGAAAGCAGCAGGTTTGTCCATCCATGTTCTGCCTATAGAGGCCGAGAGAAGCTTTGCTGTGGGTGCCAGAGTGATGGTGACTGTGAACACTGATGAGTTTGTGGAACTGTTGTTGGCTTTGACATGATAGTAACAACATTCAAACTCTTCTGGTTAAGTTTGCTGCACTACAAACTTCTTAAGTACATTTATAAGAACAAAGAAAACAAAATGAATATATACAAGATATAATACTAATCTCTTAAAAGTAACCACTGCCCAGAGAGTGAGCCACTCTCAAAGTGCTTCTTGACATTTATGTTTCAGACTCCTCATTTCCTGTTTTACTTTGAAAGTTTGTTTTCTTTGGTGTCCTGCATTACGTTTGCTTCCTGTCTGTCTCTACCTGATCGTCTTATTGTCTCACCTGTGTGTGAGTGCTTTCACCTGTGCTTTGTTACCCTCGTGTTGGCTGTTCCCTGATCAGCCCTCTGTGTATAAATAGTCCCGTCTCCTTCCTTCTCAGAGTGTTTATCTCTGCGCCCTGCAGCACCGTCTGTGGTCTCTGTTCACGCCTCATGGTTGAACTTTAACAGCCAATAAACCACTTGCTTTTGTTTGTCATATCTTCCTATGTGTCCTGCATTCAGGTGCTCTCTGCATAGCCTGATTCATGACCCTGAGTCTTCAT